>PNEQ01000511.1:33631-64642 GCA_003012365.1 Medauroidea extradentata | reverse complement strand
CGAATGAGTTTACTTTTTTACACGAACCCTATAAATAATAGCGTGATATTTTTCTTTATTACGTTAACACCATACGTACTAAAAACAATTAACTTGGCGCATAATTTGCTTAAACAATGCGTTACTGCGTGTCGTAAAACGTGCGTTTCACAAGTGAGCACGATAATAGCGCTATCTATTTTCCAAGTGTAGAAACATTCGTCTCCGGGTATGTCGAACTTGGAAAATATATAGACGTTCGTGTATTACGTAATCCCGGAACTCCTAAATTATTTTACCGCATATACTGACTGTGAAAGTGATTATTTTCAATCACTTATACATGTGTAATTCTCGACGATTTTAGGCAAGAACGTCACAAAATGACGTTTTTGGAACAACGCTGGTATATGCTACGGTGGCGCTATCTATCAGCCATCTTGTGAACGTTCGTACAGTTGCGCTATCTGCCCGCTCTGCGCGCTACTAGTATCTACGTTCTCGTACAATTCAACAACGTGGAGGGAATGTTTTTACGTTAAGTTATATAAAACTGCGCAATGAATAAATACATCCGCATATTCCTTCTTTCTTTGGTGAATAATTTACAAGGGCATTTTACTAGTAAGGAATGCCTACTTTTTTTTCATTAAACGCTACGCAAATCGGGCTATTCGCTCGTGAGAAGGCACTCGACAGCTCGGTTTTCCTCTTTTTTTAGGACAAAGGTCGATCATATCTATTGTTTAGCGGTGTTATTTTGATCGTAAGACGTCTGCCTATTGATATAAATTTATATTTCAACTATCACTTGCGTTATTTTTCCGTTAAATGCTACGGAAGTCGGTCTATTCGCTCGAGAGAAGACACTCGTAATCTCGATTTTCTCTTTTTTTTAGGAAAAGGATTGGTCATATGTATTGTTTAGTGGTGTTCTTATGATCATAAGACGTCTGACTATTGATATAAATTTATATTTCAACTATCACTTACTTTATTTTTCCGTTAAATGCTACGGGAGTCTGGTTATTCGCTCGAGAGAAGACACTCGGAATCTCGATTTTCTCATTTTTTGGTGACAAGGGTCAGTCATATCTACCGCTCAACAGTGTGACGTCTGGCTACTGATATCAATTTATGTTTACATTATTACGTTAATTTCCCGCGAAACGCTACGGAAGTCGGGGCCTAGAGACACTTTGCTGAAAAAATGCAATTTTAAAATTTTCTGTTTCGTCAGGGGGCCGGGGGGGCGGGGGGGGGGGGCAAAATAAGCCGCTATCGAATTTACGAAGGTAGCGATTTTACGAATGCGATGAGAGGAACCGTGAGTATTCATAAAATCGGGGGTCTAGTGTACTACAACTACAGAGAACACAGTGGTCCAAGACTGCTGCAATGGTGTATATCTCAAACCTTTAGTTTAACTTAACTTAGTAATTTATATAATGATTTGGCGGGAAGAGGCCAATAGGCTTATTAATTACACAACACTCGCCGCCTGAAGAAGCCGGCCCGGCCAGCGAAACGTCGCAAACCTCCACACTTCCGCGGAAAATGTGTTCGTCCATTTTTGTGTGTGTTCTATCAACAAGTACTTATCTGTAAGTACTTGTGCACCGTATTATAATATTATTATGTAATTAATAATATTATATTTCTGCAATGAGACAAGGAGGGCACGGAACTTACTGTTGATACAAGCTCAGTGACCATGACTTTATGAGAACGTGTGCATAGAATGACCCCCTTCAGAGGGCTAAAAATACCATTCCCAGCCAAACAAATAAGTTAAATATTTGTTATGACCTGAGCCATGTCAATTCACGTTTCAAGTCATCCCTCACACATCACATCTGCATATTGTCTTCCCTGCACAGGAGGGTAGCCCAGCAGTTGCACCTGTTGTTTCCCCGATCATCCCCGGCTGGTGCGCGAATATATAAAGCAAACATAGGGCATGATTTATTTGTCAGTTGAAGTCTTGAGTTACAGTTTGCTCTCAGCCTCTGGTGTCAAGTGAGCCTAGCTGAACTTCCGCAGAGCTGAGCAACGCATCAAGTTCAGAGCATGTGCTACTGGACACTCTACCGCCGCCGCCAGCAACATGCAGTGTAATCACCACAACAGAGTTCTGGCCGCCCTCGCCCACATGTCCACAACGGGATTGGCAGTGGACTTACCAGTAGGAATATCTTTTCAACTGCATAGGCTGGGACTGTTTTGAGCAATAAAAACAGTTCGACTGAACCCTGTGTTCATCCTTTTCCCCTAGCTTCCCTATCTACATCCCTACGACTTCCCCACATTTACCAATCCCTATTTCCAATTTGACTCCTATGGCCATGGAGTACATAGATAGGACTGTACTGAGCTGCCCTTCAGGCATCCTCCAGTAACAGGTCTCACCTGGATCAAGCGAGGAATCACCGGACCTGAGCAGAAACAGTCACTAACCTCTCCGTGGGTTGAGCGGTACGTGTTACTAGTTCAAAGTATCCCACTTGGGAAAGGTTGAGTGTGAAGTGAGCTGCCGGCACTGTCTACTGTGTGCCCTCCATGGGGTGGGAATTGGATAGCCAGTACTACAGTTCTCACTGACCCCTGGAACCATTAACTAGTCGCAGGAATTGCACCAGAGCGCCTAGCACTGGACCCTGGAAGCCGCCCATGGGAATTTAATAAAAAAACTTTAACTTTTGCTTCCCTTAAAATCACGATTTGGAGTTTTGATAACCTGACTATCCCACCAAAGGAGGATAACCAACTCACTGTTGACCAGTACCTCATGATCCAGCATAGAACCTGAAGGCGATATAAGCAAAGGGTTGACTCAGCTATCAGAACGCGGTCGAACAAGGTAAGGTACACTGCAAGGGTCAATTAATAGTTGTGAGACGTGACTGCATGCGTCCACCGCACAATGATACAGAAGCCTACACCTGGAAGAAGCACAAATGTCCCGAGTGAGTATCTGTTTCCAGGGCTGATCTTCTATCCAGAATACAGCTCAGGCTGTTTATCAATTCTTTGGGCCATATTCTCACTCCCCCATACCCATATCAGGAAGGTTCCCCTCCAGCGCTCATCTGTATCGTCAACACCACTTGCCACATCCAAGCCAGCGCCTGTCTATTCTGCCGCAACCCAGGCACCATCCTACCTCCCTCCCGACACCTTCCTTCCAGACCTGCCAAATGTTAAGTCCTCTACTAGCGGACCACAGACTTATCGAAGTTGCCAAGTACAAGTCAGCAAGAATATATTGGCAACAACAAGGAAACCCAAATTGATACCCTGTAGCAGAAAGAACACTATTACTTTGCAGATCACTTGGGGGGGGGGGGGGGAGAGAAATTGGGCCAACGAGCGAGGCAAGCATCTAGACAGCAATGCCATCCATCTTCCCTCGTCTAGCCCGTACAGCATCTGTTTTATCTTGCCCAGAGTTACTGTCTATATTTCTGGTAATCTTTTCTTTAGCTTTACTTATTCTCTTTCTTACCAAATAACTCGTGACAACTGTATACAAAAACAATTTCTGACTGTAAAATACAGAGGATCACCTTCCATTATTTTAGTCTCATTCACTTACAACCTATGGGTGAACATTTTACTGATACTGGTTGAATACAGCTTTCGCACCATGCAAACCTCAAGATATTTACAATACACTACCTGAAACTCCAGCAAAAGTTTCTTTTCTATGTAACTAACAAGGTGTCCAATGTTCACTTGACGTTCCCCCAGCTTAGGTCGTGCAGACAACCAAACGCGAGGATTGGTACGGAAACCATACCTGAAATGAAAACTGACGCTAGAGAAACAGTCCACATGATGATTAGACACTTTATGAAACAAAAACATACATCAGGTACACATTCTTCAACAGGGTATTGGATAGGGGGTGGGAGAAGGGAGAAAGCAAAAATACATTTCTAACACAATAATATCCATCAAATACTTCAGAATCAAAATGTAATAACGAGTTCCTAGTAGCTTTGTTTGTGAATAAGTAAAACTAATGTAAATATTGCTACTGTAGTACAGTAATCACCTGAGTTACGAAAGAGGTAGGTTAGGTACGTACCGAACAAACTTCGCAAGAAACTAAAATATTTAAGACCAAAAGAATAAGTAAACACTTACATACCACTCATATATCTTGTGTCAATATTATGTGTAAACATGTGGTGTGCAAGGCACGTGTTAATCCATCTGCATGGTAGCATTAGATTTGGCAATGCTTGGCTTAACTCACACTCATGCTCAACACAGCGCACAAGTTGTAAGATGCCAACCACTGACAAGGACACACAGACATCTGCTCTCATATATGTATAACAAACTGGTTCTTTTACCTAGGCCTAACTGTTGTGGTGTAAGCTCTGTAGAACAAGTTTAAAGCAAACAACTGCACCTAGACAACAGTTAAATAAGTGATGCAATGTGGACACGTTGAGTGTGCTATTTTGGAAATAAAAAATGGGACGTAAGTGGTAATTATCCACATGCACTAAGGTACACATGGCCGTATGTGTCAACTCTTGATGTACCATGGAAACCACAATGAATAAATTATGAAACAACTTGCACTGAACTATGCATTGTGTGTAATGTTACATCAAGAGTTGACACATACGGCCATGAGCCCCTTAGTGCATGTGGATAATTACCACTTTCGTCCCATTTTTTATTTCCAAAATAGCACACTCAACGTGTCCACATTGTGATTCCTTTCAAGAGCGACTGTTGAAAGTGTTCTGCCATCTTTATCCATTTTAATAGTGTATAGTATTTCTTGTAATGTGATAACAGATACCTACTTATTTTGCTGTCTTTTTGAGTATTCATTCATACTTTTGGTAACAGATTGCTTGTAAACAAACACTTCCTTCTGCACCACATGAGACAACAAACAAAACTGTAGTCTGCCACTGCGCACTGTGTGGTCAATGACATGCAGAGCAAAAGAGAGAGATGCGAGCCGCGAGTTCAATGACACAAAAGTGCAAGAGAGATAGATGCACTGTTGTCTCGGTGCCCATGTAATGGTTTCAATAGGAATTAGCTTATTACTGTATGTTTTGTATTATATTTCAGTTTAGGGTATGTTGTGTAGTTTTATAATTTGTCATATGTAACGTTTCATAATTTATTCATTGTAGTTTCCATGTTTCAACTTAGGGTACCGTTGTGAAGGACACAGATCATATAGTTGAAAGTACGAAAAATGTAGTTACTCTAAACAGCACAATAATTACCAAGAAGAAGGTAGGCCTAATTTCAGAGTTGGAAAAACTATGGTCACTAGATCAAGGATATTACACAAAAACTGATTCTGTTGTATTTTCTTATCAAAGCGGCCTCCTACTCCACGCTTCAAAGGTGATCAGACTTCCTCCTTGATAAGTTTTTTTTTATAATTTCGCTTATTTAAGAACAGAACAAAAATATTATAAATGATATAATTACATTTTGCAGTTTCTGAGAACTTACAAGTCCATTCATTACTATTTCACATTACCTTTGCCAAAATTATAATTTTCTGTATTAACTTTGTAAATATAATGAAAAAAATTAATGAACCATAAACACTTGCTGGCATCATCGTAGTTTCCTGGATAAAAACATTACTTAATTTCTAGAATGTATATTGGCAACATACACACATACACACACACACACACACACACACACACACACACACACACACACACACACACACACACACATATATATATATATATATAAGTACCACCAGACCTGTTAACCCCTGGTAACTAACAATAGAATAAAAATTGGTCATACAACACAGACTGGTGATTAACAAGAGAATAAATTAACAGAATGTTAGCTAACACCATAATAAATAGTAAGTTTATACAACTAGCCCTAAATGTAACTGATAAAATTGAAACCTATTCTGATAACATACCAAAGTCTGTTGGATGGTGGTGGAGGAATGTTGACAACCATTGTACCCACCACACCTTTCAATTCAACAGTCAGCATTATCTTTGTATTGGATACTTCCCTCATGGCTTTCTTTACAAATTTGTTCTCCGCTACCTGCAGCCAATAAAACTTTCATAAAATCAGCTACACATACCACTTAGCAAAGAACAATTCCAAATCACAAACTTCCAATTATCCTAGTATAGATTAACACTATTTATGTTAACTGTACAGTAGAAACTCCAAACCATAAATTGCATTGCTTATACATACACAAACATTTAAGACACATGTGCATGTGAAAATTGCAAACACTTAGAAAATAACCACGCACACGTGTGTGTATGAAAGTACATGCACAATTGCACAGAGAGAGAGAGAGAGAGAAAGAGCAATGAAGGGAGCAAGGAAATGAGTGCAAGAAAGAGCACAAAATACAAAAGAAAGCAATAGACAGATCAAGAGAGAGAAATTGAGAGTGTGAGAGAGAGCGAGCAAGAAAAAGAGCAACTTTTTTCTGAATAATATGTTATCTATAATTATTACCTCTACGCATACTTTTGTATGACTCAAATCACATTTGGGCATACATAAATTTTTAATATGTTCTACTGTATCAAGGGCTCTACAATCTGCTCTTAAGTCTCAAGTGCTAATTAGCATACTAACCGACTGAAAATATTTGGAGGCTGCAATTGAGTTGACCACATTAAGAATTTTACTGCCTGTACCGATCTGTCGTCTCCTAGGAGAATCTTCCCTGAAACATGTAACAAAATTACAGAAATGACAGCTTTTATAGAAAAAAATTGAAGCAATTACATTTTACAAATAGGACAAACATTCTTTTACTTGTAACTTTGACTTCATCTCTAGTACTAGTTGGTCACAAATCACGTATGGCTTTACTTTCACACTCATTCCTGTTTTAAATAAGGAAATTTCAGCCATTTTGTCAAGTTCGGCCATAGTGGCTTAAAGCGGCGAGACGAGAAGTGTTTAGAGTCTACGTCTGACGGTAATTGCACTCACAGTATACAGGCTACTGATTGGTGAGTTGGATAGACGTTTGTATATTTTGCTTATCCTAGGTTTATATTTTCAAATAAGCGTCCAGATACCATTGCAGATTACTTTTGTGACCTAGTGATTCTTGATAGTATCTAAGCACCTGGTATACACTGTAAAAAATTTAACATTCTCTGTGTGTACATATTAAAAATAATTTTTATTTAAAGTTATAATGTTAAATAAAAAAACAGTGAGGAATACTGTGATTTAAAAAATTTTGGAATTTAAGAATTTAAATATGGAAAATTCAAGTGTTTAAATGTGGCACTCACTCCTCTTCCTCTGATGAGCTGCCATGTTCAGAATCTATGTCTGTCGATGACTCTGCTGTGTCTTCTAGATCGCTGTCAAACATTGCTGATCTATAAAAAAAAGTTACCATGCAAGAATTACTACCTTTAAACTTGAAATTATTAAAAGCAATATAACAAAATTTTAATAAGTATATTTAATGTATTTAAAAACATATATTTACATTAAACTACCATACAAAATATTTTTGCCTTGCTACAAAATTTCAGCCTCTTGCATGTCCCTATCAGGTAAACATAAACACTGCTATGCATACTGCCACGTTACGTTCAAGGGTTATGCTGCGTCACAGAATAAATAAATAGTAACAGAAGCGACAAGACATGATTTTTATCGTACTCGTGTTCTCTTTGGAGTTCCATGACATCGGAGGTTGCAGAAGTTTAGTTACCTTGAAGTTAAATAGGCTTTATGTATTTTATTATTTGTGAGGAAATAGGAATGTAAGTAACGTCACAGTTACCATTTATAAATATGTAAATGAGATACTAACAAATTACAGTATTTCTTGAAATATAAGCATTTGAACCAATGTTTCAAATTCCGCATGGCTTTGTTTATGTTCCTGTACGCCCCGAGAGTTTGTACAATAACAATGGTTAAAGAGCCTCATTACGCAGCTTCTAATAGAGTTAGTTATTATCTGATGTTGAACCTCGAATTGTAATGTTTACCATTTGTAAATGCCACGCTAATATACAAACTAATTTCAGTATCTCAAGCACTACAAGTGGTTATATAAACCAATGTTTTTAATCCACGTGGTATTGTTTATATTCCTGTACGCCACAAGAGCTTCTACAATAACAACAATGAAAAAGCTTTCCTTGTCGTTTCTGTTCGCATTATATATTCTGTGACTGTGTACTATCTTATATGTTAAATCCGTACATAGGTGAGATTACTTTTAGGACAATTATGCTTAAAACTTTTAAATTTAGCGTGGTTTAAAAAATTCCCATACACCCCCAATCCCATCCTACATTTTTTTTTTTGTGTTTAATTAGCCGATTTTGGTGTGTGGAAATATAAAAAAATGTAAGTGGAAAAAACCCTTATAAACGTAAAGTACATCCCCTGCTCCTTTTTCTTGCATCTCGGCATGAAAGGCCTAGGATGGCACAGCTGCACCCATGGAATGCTTAGTAGTTGTGGCAGCACCTTTGTGAAATGTGTACAGCTGCAGGGCAGCCAAAATCACAGATGACTGGCCAAGAGATTGATTCTACTAACACCCCAATTTCTATCCCAACAGCAGATTACCTATAAGCATCAAAATGCTAAGAGTGACACACTGTGTTTACTGGGAAACCGAGCGCATCTTGGCTAACACCTGTTGCTGAAAAGGTCGAAACAACAGTTCACCATCGGAAAATTATCACTGCAGCTGTAGTGATAGTGCACAGAGCTCCTAAGTTAAAGGGCTGAGAGACAGTAAAGTAACAAGAAAAATTCTGTTAAATAAAAGATACTATAGTAAGGCAGCCTACATTCGTAGTTTTGCTCTACGGAATGAGCTTTATCTGTACGTAATCTGGGGTACTGTAAAAAATAAAGTTTAATGGATGTTCTGTGGGGTCTTGTCCTTGGCAAAAAACAAATGTATCTAATATTTACATAGTGCACTGTGTAAACATTAGATACACCTGTTTTTTGCCAAAGACAAGACCCCAGCAGAACAACTTGCAGGTACTATATACTGGATTCCCTACTCTTGTGGGAAACTGGACACACTGGACAAACTGGAATGAAACTCATCACCAGACTGAAAGAAGACATCAGAGATTACAAACAGGAGAATCCTCTACCTGCCATAGCAGAACGTTCAATTGAAACGAAGCACAGCATAAAATTTCACACTTATAATACAACAGCTAGCATCTATTAACTACAAGAAAAGATACATCAGAGGGGTGATCAAACTTCACAACATCTACCCAACATTAACCAGGAAAATGGTTAAAAATTAAGCAATGTTTAAGCACTTCTTTTCAGAAACCACAAAACTCAGCTGGATAAAGGGACAGAAACTATCTCGTTCACGATTGGCCAAACATCTAAGCCAATCGGTAGCAGAGGTGCCACCTATTTACCAAAGCTTTCAGAAGTAATTTTGCGAAAAGTCAGTAACTTTCCCTAGTGAACATGTTATCTTAAGCCTGGGCTACAATGACCATAAATTAGCTGTATAGAAATAACCGTAAATGAACCTTTACAAATTGACAGCTTTCCATCCCTCTGTTACAATCTTAACGGCATATAGGCAGCGGTACTGTGTGCTGTAGCACACATCGCTCAAAAGTGTGTTCAATTTTTACGGTTTACTTCTTATGGCGATTATAGCATGACCTTTAAATGTGTATACATTTCACATTACCTGTTCATCAGTAACTTCTGCAGTTGTTGTTGGATCTACAGCATCACTTATTTTTCCCCCTAGAAACTTCTAACTAATAAAGTGCTTAAAGTATTTTTCCGTAAATATGACGGCGGCATCTTTGTCACCGTGTTTACACTGAAGTCACATTTATACGATTCACAAAACATATGTTGAAATACACTTGAAGCACTTAAATATGTCACAACTGTGAATATTCTAAACGGTTACACAATTCACAAAACATATGTTGTTGAGATACTACCGGGTAGGCATGTAATCGGGGATTGGTCAAACACAACAGTCAATTCACAGCAAAGTAAGCTGAGGATTGGTCTACAACCCTTGCAAGTCCACTTCCCGGAAAAAGTCTGTCAGTTGTGTATTATTGTTTATTAAGGTGTCTGTACAGGAGAATGTAAGGGGTGTTGGGGTAAGGTGAGGCTGGCTGGATTACTTTATTACACTTATTGAAATTCAGGTTTAACCAAATCTCTGTATGTCAGCTAACTCTAACAATACAATGTCTAGCATTTACTGGCAGCTGCTTCTTGGGCTTGCTGCTGCCACCAAGCTTAGGCAGTCTCCTTCCACAGTCTAACTTCCCTACTGAGGCTCCTCCTCATGACTGACTCAATGTGAAAACTGCTGTTGTCAGGGTCTCAATGAACATAATTACCTGTTTCAGGATACTAGTCTGGTATAATGCCTCGCTTATCGGATTGCCTGGGAGGCTTGAGACTATGCTGAAAATCCAAACCACTGTGAAGCATTACAAATTATGCACATGTTCAGTGGTAACCCAATGTTTCTTTAGCAGGGTATGTACTTCCCCATTCCAATCATCGAAAGGGAGTATGTACTATGTATGGAGCACTGAATTAAACATTGCACCAGGAAAGCCATGTACCACCTAGCAAAACTGGCAGTACAAGTCTAACTGAAATACACCATGCACCTGATGAAGGTGAACACCGATGAAATTATAGGGAAGGAGTGAGGAGCGAGGCAAGTGATAAGAGGTTGTAATTGAGCAACAACTGGGTGGTGTACATATTTAAACAAAAAAATACCATGTTCATCACCTTATCATTATACAATTAATTTTTGTATGTAGCTTACATCATTTATTGCAGCTCCAGTAAATTTTAAAATGGCGAAGCCCAAAAACAATATAATGGTGGGTATACTACATTTTATGCTGAACACTTACTTTTTTTCAGCTGATGGTTGCGGGCTCTCGTCAGTCTGCATCTCTTCTTCTGGCTTTGCTTTGCCTGCTCGTTCTTTCAATTTCATGAGATTCAGCTTTGTCTCTAGGGTAAGGCAGAACAAGCCATTGTACGTGACATCCAGGTCAATCCACAGGCCACGCTCATCTAACGTAGGACAGGATGCCCTATGGATCATTGGCACAGAGTTGCCAACTTCTAGCTCTGTCACAGCTAATTCCTCCATGAAGTAAGGTAACTGCAGACCACCATAACCAATAAGTCATTAGTACTGACTCAAAACAGTTCCTCATACAGAGTAGACTATAATTGGGAAAGTACTGAAGGAGTTCAAATTATATGTAGTTAGAGAACGCAGAACAAAAAGAACAACTTTGGTGAACAAATCTACAGGCCGTTGTTGGACAGACATCAGACAACAACATTGGCTGTGTAAGATTTAATATCATAATGACATGTTTTTTTCTGCAATGGCAATAGATATACTATATACGTATTTCATCCAGTGATGGAACGGAGGAGAATAAAAAGAAACAAGAAAATACATGACTAATAGCATGCTGAAACAAACTAGGAGATTTATTTGGATGTATTTGAGGAGTTAGGGTTGACTGCAAAGCCACACTCAGCAAAATCTAACATCCTTCTTAAGGAAATCAGTCATGGCATCCTTAATATTGAGGTTAGGATACAACATGTAGGAAAATAGTGTTCTTATTTTGAAGATGTTTATGATATTATTTACTCGGAACATAATGACACTGAAAAAGAACTAGTGCATTGGTATAATGATAGTTCGTACTTGCTAAAAAATTTTATTTACAAACAATATTTTTGTGATTTAAATGCTGCTTTTATTTTCAAACAAACTATGGAGGATGGTTTTACAGAAAGAGGAGAGGAGGGAATTGTTGGCTTCTTCTAGCGTGATATAATAGTTGACTCGTCATGTTTGAGTGTGCCTGTCTTATAATTCAGTGATGCGCAGTTACAACTTGGTGTTGAGCAAACAATACTTAATCTGAATGATCGAGTCCTGTTGCCTTTAAAATGGCAAGTGGTACTGTAGGCATACAGTACAGTACTTTTAAGAAGTGGAAAAATGAACTGGATCCCCTGAATACGTGGTTTAACTGTGAAGTCAATGCAAAAAATGCCATATCTGTGTATTGTGAATCATGCCGTAAAAACGAAACCTTGCTCCATGAATTGTGAAACTCTAACACTGTATTTATAAAGGAGCTTAAAGATTCTGCTCTAAAAAAATGTACTAAACATGCTAGATCAGAGATGCACAAACATGCTCTTTGTTAAAACACCGGTACGCAAGGCTATGTCATCTGTTACTGCAGAAACAAAGAATTGTGTGAGTAAACGAGTGGACATCGTATATGTCTTAGCTCCAGAAGAAATAGCTTTCAATAAATTTCCAGAACTTGTGGAACTAGAAAAATGTCACGGAGTTGATGTTGGTGAAACATACATCACAATGCCAAAGTGTACACTTTAAACCCGGTAATATGTGTAAATGCACTGACGCGAGAGTGATACAATATCTCCGCGAGGATGTAGGGGCAGTAAACATTTATTTGTGTATAAGTGAACTTGTACGTCATTGTTGGCGAAAGTCATTATTTACTAGCATCAATCAGGCTTGACTTGTACAGCAAAAGTATGTACATTATTCGGTCCTGCTAAGGGCTAAGCAGTAAAATACAGGTAATTGAGTCAACAATGCTTTGTATTACTAATGGTACGAAGGAAACATACTTTCCCACTGATTTAATTTTCTACGTTTCTATTGTTATGTACCTCCACACTGTTAACATTACGTGTGACTTTAGGTGTTCTGATGAGCCTTAATATCCCCGAAAGTAGGCCAACAAAGTTCTTCGCAGATGATAAGTTGGTTCCTATACTGCACAAACGGGATGAAGGAAAAAATAAGCTTTTCGTGGTTCGGCTTGACGACCCTTCACCGACTCTAGCCTGGGCACTCATATCCTTTCCTGCATATCCTGTGCTTAACATGTTAAATCACGCAAAACATGGGTCCTGGCAGACTTCTCGCACCAAATTAACTGTGTCACATGGAACAGCAACTAAGAGCCTTAATGGACAGTGTAATTCCCGATATCTGATTTTCATGTATTTTATGTGTGCAAAATAATGTCCATTTCCATTGACGCACGACACGTTTCAGGCATCAACAATGCCCAACAATTCAACCTTGTGTTCCAAGACCCAAAAATTCTTTTCCAGAGTCATGTCAAACTGACATCAACTTTTTCTTAAATTGTTGACCCAGTCATACTCTTGTGCCCAGTCGAAGCTGCGTTGTCTTCACACTAGCTCCAGTCACTATTTGGACTGGTCTCAAGACCTCTTTTCTGGCGAAAAGGAGAGCCGTGGACTATGACAGGCACATGCCTCCAGCATCGGTTCAAGTTGCAGTGAATGAACAGCTACAAGATTGATCCTGTGCATCTCACCTGGCACACATTGTTGAGAGTCTGTGTACTATCTGTGTGTACACACTTCAAAATCTTAACCCGTTCTCAAGTGTGCCAAAGCGTGAAGAATTCACATCTTGCATTGCAACAACTTTGAAAAATGAATTGACAAATGACTTGAGAAGTGATGATTACTTAACAATTTGTTGCAATGGTTCCACTGATGTCAGTGTCACATAAAAATAAATAGATTTTGTGATGTTTAATAACTGTGATACATCTGCTGTTGAGTTAATATGAAAATCACTGATTTACGTAACTCTTCTGCAATTTTCACTAGCTTGAAGGAAACGCTTACTGAATTTGGCATTGAAAATTTTGAAAGAAAAATTATTGGTTTTCTAGCAGATGTGAATTTAGGACACAAACATGGTGTTTCTGTTCATGGCTGTTGGCGATCTGTTGCCTTAGCCATCACCTCAAGCTCACTGCAGAATGCTACATACAGCAGACATATCTCACCAATGTATTTAAACTACTAGGTGAAGTTCACGAATTCTATTCATTAAACCCAAGTCACACTCATCAGTTGCAAGAGTTAGCTATGCTTTTGGGTGAAGAAAATGTGACTTCAGTGCCAACCAGCAAAGTACAAGGTGTAAGGTTGGTTTCACATAAAAAGAAATGTCTTAATGTCTTAGTAAGGCACTAGAGTGTTATTGTGAGTCAACTGCAAAATTTGGCTAACGGAAATAATCTTCAGGCTACCAAGCTGTCTGGCATAGTGAGAACATTGAAAAGTACAAAATTTGTTGTTTAAAGACATTTTGAACCACTTCTCAAAACTCTCATTGGCACTTCAGTCTGACAACACAGACATGCTGTATGCTTTAACTATTTTGAAACATTTATACACATCCCTTGCAAGTATGAAAGATGGCAATTTTGGTGATGCTCTGAGTGAGCTTCTCAAACCTAAAGCAGATATGGAAGAAGATGGTGGTCTCGCTTACCAGGGAGTTTCTTTGTCAAATTGCTCTTCAATTGACATTTTTTAAGGATGGTTACAATTACGTTCTTACTCAACTGCACAATGAAGTGTACAAGAGATTTTCTGATCTGCATGAGAACAATCTTATAAAATCTGGAACAAAAATTTTGTATGACAAAATGTGGCCCGTCAACAAAAAGAATCTATGCATTTATAGTGGTGAAGAATGGAAAGACTTCATAACTTTTTGGTTATCTAACTTGAGGCACACAACAGGAAACAAACTTTAGAAATGGTTTGCAAAAACTACAAAACAACATTTCTCAAACTTGGTGCACAACATTTGCATCCTGAGACTCTTACCCGTCACAAATGCAAAGGTAGAGAGGGCTTTTTCTACCAGAGTTAAAACTGACTACCGTAATAGGTTACAAACTGCAACGCTAGACAACTTGCTGAGAATTTCTATTGAAGGCCCCGAGTTAAAAAACTTTCCTTCTAAAGAGGCTACTGAAATGTTTTTAACAAGAAAACCCGCTGTCCAGATACAACTCCCCATGAAGCAAGGCCATGTACATCAAAGGCGAGGAATGTATGTGAACTTGATGAGTGAGTAAAGATGGAAAATTAAAATTTCAGAGACAGTTATATTTCTCTAAGCTACATTGTTGCATCAAAATGTTAACTCTGTTGTGCGACTTATTTTTGCACAGTTTTTTAAGGTATAATTTATGTTGGTTTGAGATTATGTTTAAATTGTAAAAGAAAAAAAAAAGTATGCAGCGATAGGTACCCAGAGAACAAATATGCATGAGATGTAAAATAAAGACCAATATTTGAAGATTTTGTAGGATACAAAAGTATAAATAAAAATAACTTACTTATTTCACTTAAATTTTTGAGGTTGAGTTTTGCCATAAAAACTGCCACAAAATTTGCCTGAAATGCTACACATTCAGAATACTGTGTAGCAGTTTGTTTTGTATCACAAGTCAGAATTATGTCTTCCAACACACCAGCATTATAATGTGCTTCTACTGTACAACAATCTGTAAAATATTAAAATAGCGTACAACTATCTGTAAAATATTAAAATACAGTAAGACACCTAGAACATTATTTAGAGCACACAAATAAAATACTACCACACATGCATTGTATCGGAGATCTCCACACATCATTCAACAAAAATTACTAGAATCATTTACCGAGATGTAAGGACTTAGTACACAAAAATAATTTAAAGCTCCGAAAACATGAACAAAAATTTAAAAATTGACAGGTACCTTAATCGTAGACAACTTCCGTTGGATGCGGTCTCGCAAACTGTCCACCCACATTGTGCTGCCCATCATGTCGAACAGTACACGACCAACCAGTACATTGATCCACATCACATCACAGTCCACTTGCTTGTCAGACTCCTTCTGCAGCTCTGTGTCCACCTTTTGATGCCGGATATCCAACTTTGGACTCTAACAAGCAGACAAAAACTGCATGATGTTGACAGTAGCAAAACACATAGGTCATTACTGGTTTCTTTGCACTTGTGTTGACATGCATATAAAGTAGGATAAGACTGTATTCATGCAATTATGTCTCAAACAAAATATTTTTTCATCATTTTTCAGATTTTTTATGCTGCGTACTTAGTTAAAATTTTAGGGTCACAAAATATAATTTTGCACAAAGATTCAAACAGACGTCAATCTTCCAGCAAGAAAACCTTTACTCTGTGCTTGGGCTATACTGGTTGTGGCTAAGGTAAGTGGTTTGGCATGTACAGTGTAGCACGATGGATGTGGCCTGCCCACCCATTGAGTAGCGAGTCATCTGGCCGGCTGCCAGCACATGCTGTTGCCAGATTCAGTCACTTCACTCTGCACTGTCGCCACTTTTATACAACCACAGTCGAAGTAATCAATCCGAGTATGGGAGTTCACAGAGCTGCACTACTTGTGTACATGTTTGTTTTCAATACACAAATTACGTGGCGCAGCAAATTTCAATTATTACCTTTTAGGTGAAAGACAAAGACTACGTAAGACAGTACATTTTTAACTAAAGCCTAGCGACAGGAATCAACAAGATTTCGGTGTTGCTCTGTGCATGCGCGAGGATGAGCTGTGCCTTTCTCTCCACCCCGCCTCTATATCAGCACACACAAGAAGAGAGGTTGTCTTTCTCACCCCCTCCTTCTCCATAGTTGTCTGTACATGTACGATATTAGTCGTAAACACTAGGGCACACTGTAGTTCTGCTTCCCACAAATGGAAAACAGCTACAATATGTAAAATCATAAAATTTAAAAAGTGAGTGTATACCTATTACATACTTCAAAACAGAGGAAATAAATGCACCTACAGATGTTAACAAACCCTTCTTGTCCATTTCCCACATTTCAGGACATCAACTAAACACTTCAATCAGCCATTATACAACACACAGAAGTAAACTTAAGTTTATTTATGCCCCGAAAAAAATCTTGAAACTGCTTTCAGATTTAGTATTGATAATGTACTGTAAACAAAATAATATACACTTATTTACAAAGTTAAATTAATTTATACTAAACACATTCAAATATTTTTTTTAAAGAATTAGTATTGGTGTTAAGTACTTGTGGATTGGTGACGTTGCGTGTGGACCCCTGTGTGAAAGGACACGTGTGTGGACCTTATGACATAAATGTGAAAGGATACTGTTCAACTGGCAAGTCGTTCCAGTAACCAGTGGTGGATTTAAGGGTGGGCTACCGGGCTGAAGCCCCCCAAAATCGTATTCAACATTATGTAGCCAAAGTATTTCCAGTTACCTCAAGGAAACTGGAGTTTTGTTCTATGATGATCCAAGTACATTTAATGTGTACTACTTGTATGTATGATATTTTTAATGTTCTGTAACAGTAAACAACCACACTTTTGAGACGGCTAGTGTTTTTACAATCCATAAAGTCACGTAAGACGCCTCCCCTCCAAATATGTTTATAAATCCGCCACTGCCAGTATCAATGTTGGAAAATAGAGCAGTCTCAAGATGGCATCTCAGTGAGTTTACACATGCTCGTGGTCTCTCTTGCTACTCGCTAGTCGGCTAGTAATAACTGTGTAATGTTTCAACAACTGGAAACATACTTAATTTTTACTGTAAATACAACAATAAACACTTGTTTACAAAGTCAAATTAATTTATTAAAAACACTTCGAAACGTTTCTTTGAGATTCAGCACAGGTAACATATCTACATTTTTCTGTACAAAAAAAAAACTTATTTACATACAGTAGTTAATTTAATTTATACTGGCACTTGTGGATGCTGCTAATGGCCTCTACAAGGAGTTGTGCTGAAGGATGAGGTTTGTCGCAACATTCTAGCTTTCCAGTTGCGTCAGTATTGACATGTTTTGCATCTTCTCAGTTGAATTCTTTATTTTAAATAGTCTTTGAAGTGCAAAGTTATTTTTAGTAGAGGCAAGATTTAAAGACCTGTAAATGTTGCCAATCCCACATTAAAAGGTGCAAGATGCATTTCAAGGGCATTAATTTCATCTCCAGTGTTGGTACTGTTTATTATTGATAATGTAGCTAAACATTGTTTCCTTTCCTTTAGTGAAAGGTTCAAGTGTTTCCTTTGCTTTCCTAGTTCTTTTGCTAGCAAAGTAATTTCGTTTAAATATGTTTTGTTTTATCTATCATCAGTGCTTCTGTGCTAATGATTTCATTTCCTCTAGAAGCTGGATTGTGAACTTGACAAAAAATATGTATGTGTTTGTACATATTCTATTTTATTGCAGAATCAAGGCAACTGCAAACATACTGGTAAATGCAGGCTTTTCATTCTTCACAGATCTTGCTGTCACATGTCTCTAAAATCTTCCTTACGTAGTACATTTCCTACATGACATAAGACAATGCCACCTGCCATTAATCATCACTGTTAATGACATTTGCTTCAGATATAAACAAATTAGATTTGTGTATTTTGCTAAGTCTTATGTTGGATGTTATTTTCCTTTGGTGGATTACGATGAGCCTACCAATGAGTTTGTCTCTTCACAAAATTCATTATAGCACGTATCGATTTGTCAAGATGATAGACACTTTTTCCGTATGGATATATACATATATATTAAATGTCTTGTGCATTCATTCAACGTGCACATTATTGTTTAAACCAATGTGTAATTTAAACAATAAGCTCACAATTTTTTGCTTGGAAAATGATATTTCAAAAAGTGTCGAATTCTGAACTGTCATAATCACTAGTATGGAGAGATTAACTGGTACACTTCAACTTGTTTTCCTTTATTTTTAATTTTTCCTCCATGCTCTGTCAACATGCCATGTGTAGAAAAGTCTCATGTGGTATATTCATGACCAACACATGCATTATAGAAACACTCAGCCATATCAGACATAAAAACAGCACACTAAATTCTTGCCAGATTCTGAGCCTATATTTTCTAAAAATATGCCCAAGACTGTCTGGTTGTTTGAAATTTAAAAATCACACGGAAATCCTTATTGTAGGTAATCTAATACTAACAGTGTTATTAACTAGAAACCGTAACTAATTAGTCAATGTACGCACAAATAGACAGAGCAGTTATTTTTGAGAATTCAACTTTGTACCTCATTCTTAATAATTGCAAAATTGTCTTGTTAAATCATCAACGTTCAGTCCCTTGTGGCTAGGGACAAAATTTATGGTCATATTTTTTGGTAAATTTTGTTTTTAAAATCAGACATTTCAGTGTTATTTCTGTGTTACTATTTTTGTGCTACAAGTACTTTCCAAAATCCATTCAAACAAATACGCTATGCTTATCATGTTCATCTTTGCTACAATAAATATAATGTGAATGCAGGTAGCACTTCATCTTGGTTTGCTTGTGTATACATACGGTTGTTACGGTACGGTAATAAAGTTACGTGTGTACCTGAGATATGGGTAAAACAAAGTGTTTTTCATATAATGCAGAATTCAAAAGAAAAGTGGTGAAACATGCGAAGGAAAATAATGATTTAGAAGCAGCCCGAAAGGTTTGTGTCAACGAAAGTAACGTGCGGCTTTGGCGGAAAAGTATAGACAAATTTATGGCTGCAGAATCGTTCCGCGAATCGTTTAGGGGATGTAAGCATGGGAAGTATCCTGAACTGGAAGATGAGTTGACATTGAATGAGAGAGAAATTCGATTGAAACCAATGCCGGTTGGCTAGCTGGTACAAGGGAAGGAGGAAAGCCGCGCCTCTTCTGCCTCCTCCCTCCCCCTGCCTAGAGCAGTCTAGGCCTGGGCGCTTGCGAGGATATCTCTGGTGGGTGCTAGCTATCCGGCTGCCGCCACTGCCGACCACACATGACCAGTTCACATCGTACCTACGCTACGACCCAGTGTCAGTGTCGAGTAAACGCACGGATGCGACTCATTTTCTACGCTTCATTTGTAAGTGGCGAGTACTTTTGGATGTGACATGACCATCCGTGGCTGTGTTTATTTACATTTTCTGTTTAAATTTACTCATGGAAAAATGTGAAAATTTGTGACCTATAATTTTTATATTATTACTGTTAAATACTGCATTGTTGCAGTACTTCGTGGAGACAATGCCGCCGAAAATATCTATTAGCAAACGGGCGAAACAGTTTTCCAGTGATGGGATGGTGAAATCTGGGGATGTTTTACTTTACTGTTTTTGCAACAATGCGATTCTGGTGACGTGAGACATTCAAGCAAAGGTCAGTTAAATCAGTGAAATTGCTAGTGAAAAAGGAATCTCGTTGGTCCTGACGTCAGCTAAGCATGTGGGAAGGAGCGTGGGTGGGTGGCTACTGTAGGGTAGGTCTGGCAACTGTGGCAACTTGTACAAGCTGCCACTGACATCACAGTGTCTGCATTCCAACAGTCTCCCTTTTCGCTCTTGACCTGCTTCCCATCGTCTTGTTTACTGCTACTAGTTTGCATCATTCCCTCCCTCCACCGCTTTTTCGCCTACCCCTCCCCCATCACTTGTCCAGATGCTACGTTCTACAATTCTTTAGCTTTCCCACCGGCTGCCTCTTCCCACACGGCCCGAGCCTCGGCATACAGCATTCACCATATTACATTATAAGGCCATGCAATTTTAATTTACAATTTGAGGAGTTCAAAATTGCCATACACACACTATGCGATGATGCATTATATGTGGAAAAATACGGTAAACTACAGAAAATAAACTAAATTTAGGATGGCGAGACAAAATTCGCGATATTTCGCATATTCAACTTGAAATCGTTTAATTTCACATTTTGATACAAATTTCAGTGTTATTTCGTTTTATCGTGGTTCACCTGTAATGACCAGGCCTGGCCTCTCATTGAACCCAGGGTATTCTGACTTAATGTCTACATGTAAGTATGAGAGAAGTTAATTTTATTTGAGGCGACAACCCTTGCCTTCCAAGAGTCCCTGCGACGCACGTCCATGCCTAGAATGTGCAACCACACACCTCAACTTCTCGGATTTCGTGTCTGTTCATGGTCTAACATTTTCCACGAGTTGACGACATTTCTCCTGCTGTGTGACCACAGTGTATGCAAAGTTCTCCTAGAACGTGGGCTTCACTCATTCGACGATGGTGATCTTGCGACATAGCTGCATAGTGTGTGGGCTTGGTCCATAGCCAATCATGAGGTGCTTGCAGTAACTTCTCATCATTTAGCCACTCCTTGCGGGTGTCACCACTTCTTGAGGGAAGTTCCCCTTCTACTCACTTGATGTGTTTATTATGGCTTGCACACCCTTGGAAGCTTTGTCTTTGGTCTTCTGCTCTAAAATCTAGAAGGAGGGACTGTTGCTGGGACGACCTGAAGCCTGCGCCAGATGCCACGCCCTTCAGCCTAGCCACCAGAGTAGAAATGAGATTGTTTTAGTTTTGCTCATTAGCTTTGCTTTATGGGCCACTTCAGCTTCGCATTCAAGTAAGTGAATGTAAATGTTAATTGCTTTGCTGGATAAAGTAGTTTAGAAAGAAAGGTTGCTCCGCCTATAGTTAAATTGTTTGATACAGGGAAACAAAGGCAGCTAGGCAACCAATTACATCTTAAAATTAAATAAAAACATGTAGGTCAACAACTACACACGCAAAAAGGACGACACATTTTACACAGAAGCGCGAATCGCTACGTTTCACCACGCATGGCTTCGCCGGGTGTAGAGAAGACACTGTACTGCAATATGGCAGACGGTAATTGGTTAACCTAGTGGCCAGGAAGTGAACTAGAGAGGTAGGCGGCAGATTTGAAAATGAACTGTGGTTATCGGAGGTTGGGGCCAGGTGGCTGTCTGGATTTTGTTATGTACTGGTGGGCAAGTTCCCATCGCCTTAGTTTTGCATTATTGATAGATAGTGTTAAGGCTTTTACCACTCTGGTTGTGTAGCAGGAATCAAAATCTAGATTGAGGACCGACACCAAAAAGACCCTAGCTGGTACCAATGTGTACTCACTAGACAAGCCAGTTGCAGCTCATGCAGCATCCCAAACACCATCCATCAATAATGCAGAACTAAGGCGATGGGAACTGACCCACCAATATATAACAAAATACAGACAACCACCTGGCCTCAACCTCCGATAACCACAATTCATTTTCAAATCTGCCGCCTACCTCTCTCGTTCACTTCCTGGCCGCTAGGTTAACCAATTACCGTCCGCCATATTGCAGTACATTGTCTTCTCTTCCCCTGACGAAGCCATGTGTGGCAAAACGTAGTGATTCGCGCTTCCGCGCAAAATGTGTCGTCCTTTTCGTGTGTGTAGCTGTCAACCTCCATGTCACTCTGTGAGTACATGTTTCTACTTAATTTTAAGATGTAATTATAATTAAATTGTGTTTTAGATCCCTTTATGTCTTGAGCTATCCCAGGCATAACAACCATATAATCATGTCCCTACTTGCGGCTTATACATTAGCTAATTTTATTAATAATTGTCGCTTGTTTTAATTTATTGTTTTGTCATTTAGTTATAAGTTTTTAAATTTTTTTTATTATTTATATGTTTGTTCCTTTAAATGTTAAGGCCATACTCTCTAGTTACTATTTTAGCGATATTAATTTTTTACGCCTAAACGAGAACAGATATCAAAAATCTAGCTGGCAGTTTTGTTTAAAATTCTCTTCTCCATATTAGCTTATTTTTTTCAAGGCAGTATATACTATGGTTTTAGCTAACAATGTAACTAACAAAATTATAATTGACCTTTCAGTCAAAACCGTATAATTCCTTGCTTTGAAAAAATTAGCTATAATGCCATAATCCATTTTAAACAAAACTGCCAGACAGATTTGTTGACATCTGCTCTTGTTTAAGCTTAAAAAAATAATTATCGCAAACCCGTAGAAACTAAAGAGCATGGGCTTAATGTGTAATTCTGCTGTATACAGCACACACATTGGTTGTAAACCGGTAATATGACTGAATAGTACGTGGGTAAATAAATAATTAAGTAAATAAATAAGTAAGTAAATAAATAAGTAAGTAAATAAATAAGTAAGTAAATAAATAAGTAAGTAAATAAATAAGTAAGTAAATAAATAAGTAAGTAAATAAATAAGTAAGTAAATAAATAAATAAGTAAATAAATACATAAATAAACAAACAAATAAATAAGTTAAGTAAACAAATAAATAACATCCATAATAAAAAGTTTTTTTTCTTTCCATCACTACTTCTCTTAACACCACTACCTTGAACATTAATAATGAACAAGTGTCTTATTCAATAGATTCTTTCAAAGAAGAAAATTCTGTAAGTGACAAAAATTCTTTACCTTTGGACTTAAAAATCATACTTTATACCACCATGTAGTGTTCAGTAAGGTGTCTTTTGATAGGCGATATAAAATTACATATAGTCATAGTGTTTCATAACCTGTTTTTTTACTCTGCTTTGATACTGTCAAGTTCATATTCTTGACAGTGACGTCAAGGGTTAGAGACATGCGCAAATTTTTTGTTGCAAAATTTGCACTCTTGATTACTGTCACTGTTACACTTTATTTTACTTGGTAACAGTTCTAATTTCAATGAACAACACTAAAATATGGGCTCGCAAAATTTTCCACCCCTGATGCCTATGATCGCACTTGGAGCAAACGAGCATGTTGCACAATTAATTTTTACCCAATTTGAGGGGTTGAAGGGAAAGACGAGACAGGATGGCAGGAGAGGAATTCTCCTCTTGCCAACCACCTCCACTTCTCTCACACAACTAATTCGCACATGCGCAGTACCACACAGCCATGCCCCTCCAACTACTCCTTTTTAAGGAGCATTGTTTTTTTCCTGTCGCTAGGCTCCAGTGTATTTTTAATGTATTGTTTTAACTGTCTTCGTTTAATTTAATGTTTATGGAACAAGTGTTCAGGTTAAAAGAAAAATGATTGAAGAAAAGAATTGGAAAGTGCCAGTAGAATATTTGGGTGAATTTTTTAGGATGAGGTGGGAGGAAGGAGGAGGGTAAAAAGGAAAAGTTATGAAAAAAAAAAAAATACGAGACAGAGATGTAATAGGAGATGGGAGAGAAAAGTGGCGAGACTGGACAATGCTCAATAACAATCTGAGCAGTGGTGTGGATAATGTGAGGTGATTACAGGGTGATTATGGAATAACAGAAGAATGCAACAATGAGGAAAACTGGTGCACCTTAAGAATATATGGTAACTAATGGTAATATCTAACACGTTTCTTACATGTGAAAATGGGAAGTAAACCCACTGGGAAACGAACCCAGATCACTGCGGTGGGAGGCGAGTAGTAAGAGCACTAAACCACTCTGGTCCCTGTGACAGCAGATCGGAAAAGAGTAAACAAAATTTGGGAAGTGAAGACAGTGTGATAGGAAATGAAGATGTGAAAAAAGGAAGAGGGATGTGCACGTAGATGGACGAAACACCAGATGAATGGGTGGATAATTTTTAATTAATTTGGAAATAATTTCACATTTCTTTTTTATTGGTAAGTATTTTAAAATTATCATGTTGGCTATGATCACTACACTGTAGTATTTACAAAATCATGATTATCTTCACTCATCCCTCCATTTTTACGTTTTGAAATAGTGTGGTTACTAGTGCCTGGTTCATTTGCTGACCAGCTGTTCTAGATTTGTTCCCAGAGTGTAAAGCTTTAAACCTCATTCAATATATTAGATGATGAAGTGTAGTTTGGCAAATGTGTCTGGATAACATTATGGGAGCAATATAACTATTGCCAACATTTACTCCTTACCTAAAGGCCGACTGTAACCGCCTGTGGAATGGCGACCCAAAATGCTGACTGCTGAGAAATGAATGGCAATGGCTGTGTAGTTAAAGAAAGGAAAGAAAAAGAAAGAAAAAGGAGGAGAGAGTTAATTCTTATACAGTGATGACAGTCAGCATTAGGATATAATACTCATGAGACAGCCAGTAATTATTTGCATAGTAATAAGCCATGTCAATATGTTCACTTCAGAAAAGAGGGCAAATGCATCTTCATTACAGTGACAAAAAATCTTTAAATTTTATACAGTGACAGGATTGTTCAGCATTTTTACCACAATGAGAATGACTATTCACCATTTTTGCCATAGTAACAGGGACAATTCACCATTTTTAACAATGACAGGGACTATAGCCTATCACCATTTTATTAAACAGACAGAAAATAACATTAACATGCAGTAGCAGAAGTCTTGGTCTCACCATATCAGTATCTTCATGCATAAAAAGAAGCATAATTTTCATGCAGTTAGTGAACATTTCAAAAGATACACAAATTTATTAGTTTTCCTCAACATTTAAAAGGTTCAAGATCCCATCAATACAGTTCAAGCACTAACACAGTCTGAACGGTGCTTCAGCATTCACTTTGTCATTAATTTTAAAAGCAGAAGCTCATTTCAAAAAAATATTTAGAATACTGATATGATAGGAACTGTTGAAATTATTTTGGCAGTAATTAGCAACAGCTGTACTTCACTGGAAAACACTGGCCATCTCCAAAGGTTGAGTTTAATTATGTCTGCAGACATTTACATTTTGTCCCACTTCACGCTCTTCCAACTCTATCTAACCAACTAATAGTCTCTACTCTATGATTTAAAAAGGCAGTTTACAGCAAAAGTACTTCAGCAGAACTGTTATTAAGTGTTTTACAGAAGAAATGGGATCTATTTATAGTTCTTGCACTGAAGTTTAAGTGCTGTCTATAGGCACAACAAAGGCAGCAAAAAAGAGATTTGTGCTAAGGTATTGTACTTCTGGTTATGAAGCTCTCGTGGTATTAGTTTGGCAAGGGCCAATTTCTGCCAATAGTTGCGCTGGTATTGGTAAAGCAGGCAAAATCAGTTGTAATTTCTTATTTACAGATTATATAAGTGGTTTTATTTTTTCTGAATAAAACTAGAAAGCTGAAAGGACTTTCATTTCCAGGGAAAAATAAAGTAAAAATATTATATCTCTATCTAGACTAGCAAACATTGACAATATAGGCAGTTCAGTATAAAGTGAGCACTCAAAAAAGCCCTGCTAAAGTTCTATTTTTAGCCAATTAGTATTTTTCCCCATGTAACGGCTGACAACGGAGAATATCTACCCTCTCCGAACACGTCACTTGATGTTTGCGCGTGTAAGATAAAATATGCAGTCAGTATGTAATAATACGGTTTGATAAAAAATGTTTATTAATTATATAAAATACAGTATGTTGATTTCGGCTGATTTTGTTTCAGTATTATTGACTTTAAATAGGAAAATACACGGAACTATGTTTTGTAATTTCGCTGCCAACCACACAAGTAGTAAGGTAACTATAGTTTATGTTCAATTCAACGCAGTAACGGCTAGTGATATTTTTGAAAGGTTACATTTTTAGTGCTCACTTTTTCCTGAACGACATATACTGTACTACATTCCATTTAATTAGTCCCTGTACAGACTTCAGCACAAACCAGCAGTAGAAATATTTCTTTGCCAAACTTGTCAATAAGAAATCTGATCATGTACGAACAGTTAGATTCAACTCATATTTCAGATTCAATTAGTTTAAGTCACCATTTGAACAATGTTAAAATCTTGAAGGTACACATTTAACTTAAAACACTACTACATTCACCAGTCAAATGGAATGATAATGAAAAAAGTCAGTATGAGAAAAATTAAAAGAGGCAATGACAGCTGGTACATACCAAGTCTTTTGTGTGGTCCACTGAATGCTGAGTATGTGCTTGATACCAGAAGTGAGCAAGCATATTGGTAGGATGCAGCTAACCAATAACACATAATATTAACAGCAAGTAACATGCAGCATAATCCAAGCTCAATTTGCTACAGGTTATCTAACACTACAAATAATTATATGGCTGGTATCATTAAAATGTTGTGGTGTATTACAACAAAAGAACATTTTTTTCCCCCTGAAATTAACATGTCAGACTTGTAAGTGGAGCAGAAATACAAAACTAAAAATATAATTACTTAATGAATTTATGATGTGACATCAGATCTAATTTGTATTTTTGAATGAGCTAAACAGATAAGTACTGGGAGATTATTTCATTGGTTTATATTTGGCAAAGACACTAAAAAAGTCACTAACTATGGTACTCAAAATAAAAGAAGAGTATGTGTGTGTCACTTTAGCTACCTATTAAATAAAGAATTTTGTCGCAACAGACATAATCACTCGTAAAGTATTACGAGAAAATTTTTTGGACAATTGTGAGAAAAGTTACAAATCTTTTATTTTCTATCTTGACCTACTGCATCACTTTGAATATAGGTACAGTAGTTCAATTACAGTGCCCTGGATTATCTTAGTAAATGAGTAAATATAAAAAACCTGCATCCTGTCACAAAAACTCGCAGCCACATCTTACAAAGGCGGTTTGCCTAGGTATCCACACCCTGAACTACCTTGTAGCTGAAAACTAATTTTGCAGGAAGGTTTCATGTCCGAAGGATAATTAAAGCAGGAAGACCAGGGGCTCTTGCCAGCATACATAAACGGGCATCCAACAACGCTTTTCTTGGTGATTTGTGGCAGTATGTCCCACAACATGTCTATACACTCTCGAGGTTTTGACTTTTATCACACTTAACACATTACATTTGATTATTTGGGTGCGTTGCCTCGCCAAGCAAACCAAACATTTAGCATGGCTTGTTGAACTACAGAGTAAACAAGGGGAACCAAAAGAATCCACAAAATGTTAATTTTTAAATTAGTACATAATTTTATCATGTCAGCCCAAAATATGCCAATTTACCATATAATATCAAAGTACATTTTTTAATATACTGCTTAGATAATTATATCTTTGTTCATATACTTGCTGCTCGGAGAGCTGGTGTAACATTCACAATACAAAAAAATTAATTTAAATATAACTACAAAAACTTGTTTGCGAGAGACTGGATTAGAACAGACATACGGTACCTCCCTATACCACGAACATCCCCTATTATAGGGGGGGGGGGGGGTCGTCACAGAAAATTTTAATTATTTTAATAATTTTTTTGTATTAGGAGATATGGTTGGTTTGTTTGTAGACATACACTGTAATTTTTTTTCACTGCGACAAAAATTTTTAGAGTCCAAATTGGCATAAAATGGTTTCATTGTAGAAACGAAAATCATGAGCTACATACACTTAACTGTTCCAAACTACTAACAGCAGAGATATCTAATCAACAACCAAAGCATAGAGAAAAATACTGCTGGAATTTAGAATCAAAATAAAAATGGCATTGTTACATCTCTAATTAAAAGTATGTTATGGAGGGATACAAAGATTTTGTTTCAACCCTTGAAAACAATGAGTGCCACAACAAACAGCACTGCATGGTGGTGATGGCCGTTACTGCAGACTACTGCAAATTTCCATGTGTATTATCCAAACACAAAAATTTACTTTCAAGAAATGTTTCCACCTGGAAACACAGTACGGCATGGAAAAAAGGCTGGATGATCGATTGAATGGTTGCTCACCTGATGGTTTACTGTAAAGATGCACCATGTTGGTGTTTGGACAGTTTTCAAAGTCACATAAAAGACAAAGTGTGAAGTGTTAGAGAAGACTGTGATCTTGTTAAACTAGGTGGCATGACTACACTTCTGATTTCTTCCAGATGGTGGTGAATCTAACATTCACAGCAACATTCTGATGCCAATACTATACAAGGATTACAACAGCCCAACATTTTCATCAGTCCGAGTGGAAGAATGAAGCATGCTCCACTGCGGTGTGCTGATGTATATTGGTAGCATGGCAATAAATTTCCAAATAAATGAAAATTTCAAAAAGTTTGAAAGCAAATGGCATAAATGTAAGCTTGGCGGCATGGCAGATGACATGCTGCTAGATATTAAGAGTATGTATGTCTCTATAAATGGCTTAAGTCAGCGTAAGAAGCAGCCAAGATTTTTGATATTTATTATAGCATGTTTATTTGATGTTTTTAATTACTACAACGAAAATCACAGTCAATGCAAAATACTGGTGTCATACTTCTTCTGTTTTTAACGTTGACAAATGAAACAGTGAAATGTAACTGCTTTGTTTTGTTCATGACTGAACAGTAACACAGTGGTGGCAATATTTGTTTATGTGAGTACTAGTAAATAACCAAAGTTTGTGTCTGAAAAAAAAAACTTAACTCTTTTGCTGCGGAATAAAAAATTTTGAATTGCGCCAAGATACAAGATTTTTTTTGTAAACAGTTTATTTTTAGCTATTTTTAAGCGAGAAAACAATTTTGTACCTATGGTTTACAGTCATTTAATTTGGTGTTCGACTAAAGTTGCATGTCACAGTTTAGAAATATTTTGTATATTCGACTACAGTCGAAAGTCGCAGAGAAGGAGTTAATGTGATTAAAATTAAAAGGCTTAATTATTATATCAGTTGGAACCTAGTCAAAATTAGGCCCTTTTTAAGTCTAAAATAATAACTTCGTAGTAACAATTAATTTGAAATGAATAATTTCAGGATTCAAATTTTCTCACGTATAATACCCAAAGTTAGACATATGGAGGAAGGGGGGGCGGGGAGATATGCGCGTGCGTACACTCACACGCACACACACACAAGACTCCCGATTTTACGAACCCTGGATTTAACCAAAGTAACGATTTTACGAATACAATCTCAGGAACCCTCAAAAATAACAAAATTCTGTGACAAAAAAAAAAATTGTAAGGAATTACATTGACAATGAATAAAACATACATTATCTAATCACAGCATTAAAATATGAATTGTAGAGTTGCAGTTATTACTTGGTAAATCACAATATTAAGAATAAAACAAAAATAGAGGAAATCCGTTAAAAAATGTGGCGGTGACAGTTTCAAAAAAGTGCAGCGCCGCCGCCTATGCCAAGTCGGCTGGCCCGTCTCCATCACCTACGAAGTATTAGGATCTATATTGAGGTCGTACTATAGCCGCAAAGTTACAGCGCATGCGCATATACTCATTTAATAGTACAGCCTCCTCCTAGGCTGTTTCATGACTTCTTACATCTCTCTCGCCTCGCGCCGAATGTGTTTACGTTTTTACATCTGTACCCTATAAATAATAGCGTAAAATTATTTTTTCTTTTTTGAGTGAACGCTATATGTACTTTAAACAATTAACTTGGCACATCATTTGCTTAAACAATCCGTTACTGCATGTCGTAAAATGTGCATTTCACAAGTGAGCATGATAAAAGCGCTTCCTATTAATCACGTGTAGAAACATTTGTCTCCACTACGGGTATGTCAAACTTGAAAAATAAATAGACGTTTGTGTATTACGTAATCACGGAACTCCTAATTTATTTTTACTGCATACACTGGCTGTGAAAGTGATTATTTGCAATCACTTATACATGTAATTCTCGACGATTCTAAGTAAGAACGTCACAAAATGGCGTTTTTGGAACATTGAACGTCAGAATATGCTACGCCGCTACGGTACCGCTATCTATCTCCAACTTGTGAACGTTCATACAGTTGCGCTATCTGTCCGCTCTGCACGCTACTTATATCTACGTTCATGTACAATTCATCAAACGTCGAGTGATTGTTTTGACGTTAAGTTATATAAAACTGCGCAATGAATAAATACACCTGCTTTTTCCTTCTTTCTTTGGTGAATAATTTACAAGGGCTTTGTGCTAGTAACGAATGCCTACTTTTTTTTCCATTAAACGCTACGCAAATCGGCCTAACCAATCGCGAGAAGGCACTCTGCAGCTCAGTTTTCTCTTTTTTTTTTAGGACAAGGGTCTGTCGTATCTATTGTTTAACAGTGTTCTTTTAATCTTAAGACGTTTGCCTATTGATATAAATTTATATTTCAGCTGTCATCTTGCGTTATTTTTCCGTTAAATACTACGGAAGTCGGGCTATTCGCTCGAGAGAAGACACTCGGAATCTCGATTTTCTCATTTTTTTTGGGGACAAGGGTGTGTCATATCTACCGCTCAACAGAGTGACGTCTGGCTACTGACATCAATTTATATTTACATTATTACGTTAATTAATTTCCCGCAAAACACTACGGAAGTCAGGGCCCGACTAGAGACACTTTGCAGAAAAAATGCAATTTTAAAATTTTACATTATTGTCG
>PNEQ01000511.1:0-32631 GCA_003012365.1 Medauroidea extradentata | reverse complement strand
GGCCTAAAGTGAACCTTGCATCAGACATCTTATCCCGAGGGATACAGCAATGTAAACTTTTTGTAACAAGTTATTTTTGGACAAACTACATTAAACTTCAAGTGATTTATTCGAGAATCTGACTTTTTAATTATATCTTCCTTCTTGAAACTCTCGACTGAAGCTATCCGGCAAACTTTTATGTAAGGACGCATTACAACACTGTACTAATCTCATAACTTTAGTCCTTTAATTTTTTTATTCTGCATATTTGTCTATTCTCACATTCATTATTTCTTCTGTCTTTCTCATTTAACTCACTTTTTTTTTGCCTCTCCATTATTTTCTCTTTCCCTCCATTTGATTCCTTCATATTTTTAAATCTTTACTAAAATATTATTAGATCCCGTACTGTCGCATTATAAACTTTGTTTAGCTAAATTTATGCCAATAATGCAATATTGGTTAGCATCCAAAACAGCTACACAATACTGAGCACATATTCTTGAAACTGAACAAAAATAATGTCTCATGACCCAAAGCCATCACAAACTAAAAGTAAAAAATTAAAAAAATGCAACACAAAGAAACGCACCAAGTGGCTACTACTGAGAGGCTCAACAATACGACCACTGATTGCAGAATGCAGCAACATCTGTGCCCTACGCGCTGTGTATTTCTGCACCTGCAGATGAAAGCGGGACATGAACCGCAGATAGTCCAGTTCACCCTCCCACGCTGATGATGCAACGTAGTCATCCACTGCCCCCCCTGCTTTATGCTGGGCCTCAGGCAGAGCTGCAGCGGTGTCGGGGGGAGAGTCATTCAAGAGTGATGGCGATGGAATAGGGGTGTGGTTCTGCGCAGCCAACACCAACTTCCTGTACCTGACAAATAGCACACACACATTAATACACTTGCACATGCATGTGCAACACACATATGTACATGCACACACATGCAAACATTTTTGTTACAATTCGTGCAATGGGGGGAAAGTTACAAACTAAAGAAGTATTTTGGACATACACCATTGCAGCAAATGGTGGGTCACAGAAAACTAGAAAATACACACAGACAGACAAATAAGTAAAAAAAAAAAAAAAAAACTAAAGGACTGTTTGCAACTGGCAAACATAGGTTAACAAATACAATTCCAAAAGGAATTCAGTCAGTGAGTTACAATAAAGTAAATTAACACAAACGAGCACCCAGGCACCAAAAACTAACCAAGCAAAAATAATTAAACAAGTAACTCAGATTATTCCACAAAAGGAATTGTCATTGGAACTACAGACAAAAAAAATATTACCTTAACAGACAGACAAAACAAAACTGTGGACAGTACTTACACATTATGTGCCTGAAGACGGGGACAGATGGTAGTCTCCAAAATGTCACAACTTGTTTTGTCGCAAGGAGACCATTGTGTTTGTATTTTCATTGTTTTACTGTCCACAGATGTGCTATTTGTATTCGTTCACTTTCCTCAAAGTGTCTGTTTTTCAACTGTGTTGTCTACATCCAGCTTTTTGTTGTTCATTTGTTTTGTCTGTTTGTTGTAATTATGTTTTTGAGTGTTGATCTGAACTTACTGAAGAAATTCCTTTTATGGAATAATCTGAGATAGTAATTTTATTCCTTGGTTTGTTTTTTGGTGCTTGGGTGCTTGTTTGTGTTAATTAATTTTCTTGTAACTCCCGACTGAATTCCTTTAGGAATTGTATTTATTTACCTACGTTTGCCAATTGCAAACAGAGTCATTTTGTTTGTTTGTGTGTATTCTCTGGTTTCTGTGACACACCATTGCTGCAAAGGCATATGTCCAAAATATTTCTTGTAGTTTTTATCACATGCAAATGCACACACACATGCATGCATGGAGATGCATTCACACACAAACTCGTGCACACCAACTCGTGCACACCAACACATGCACATCAACTCGTGCACACCAACACATGCACACCAACACATGCACACCAACACATGCACACCAACTCGCACACACCAACTCATGCACATCAACTCGCACACACCAACTTATACACAACTCACGCACATCAACTTGCACACACCACCTTGTGCACAACTCGTGCACACCAACTCACACATAACCACACACATCAACACACACGAATTGTATACATTACTAAAACATGTAGATAGAGACGCACACGTACTTACAGAATTGTACTTGCAGGTAGGGGAACATAAAACAGATTGACAACACATTTTTTGCGCTACTAACGATCACTTTCCGCCTGAGCAAGTTAGCTTGGCCAGCAAAACGTCACAACCATGCAAAAATGTGCTGTCCATCTGCATTTTGTGTTCCCCTACCAGCAAGTATGATTCTGTAAGTACTTGTATATCTGTGCCTACATGTTTTAGTAATTGGTAGTCTAGCGGCCATTTCCCACCTTCTTTTTGTTTACATCACAATATATACAGGATATGTAGGGATGTGGTGCGTTAATGTTACGTGGTGATGGCTTATGAAAAAGTGGATAACATTTTCAATTTTTAGTACAGTGAATTATAGCGAGAGTAATGATACCCAGAAAATCTACTATAAAATATAATTTCTTGAAATATAAAATAAAATACCACTTGACATAAAGCAACAAAACACTAAATTAATGTCAATGAAATATTGAAGTAAATTTTCATGGCAGCATTAATCCCACAATTATTCACTTCACAGAACAATTTTTCAAAGATATTTTAACTTTCTCATAAGCTACCACCACAATGAATTAACACATTTTGTCCTGATTCATCCTATATAGACCATGTAACATGTTCTACTTCTTCATAATGATGATCTGTTGAAAACTCAGACAAGAAAACTAGCCGTCCCAACTCTGTCAACCAAATACATCAACTGGTGCTACCAAGACCTAAGCAAACTTACTTGATGAAACAAAGATACCTAACCAATACCAATATAAATTCTCAGAGAGAAAATATAATAATTATGAGTATTTTATAGTCTCTGATAGAACATGAATCTCACTACCAGAGCTAGTTTCAATACCAAGTGCAGCAACAGCAATGCAAAACTTTATTCAATTACAGTATAAAAACACTACAGACAAGACCTGCCAAAATTGTTACTGCGCTGGCAACTTTTGCAAATGTTTGTGTATACAAGTGCAATTTAAAATATAAAATGTTGGTACTGAATGTGAAAGGAGTAAATAACCTACACCACCTAGAATCAAGAATACAGTATGCATGAATATGTTATGGTAAAATTAACATTCATTTTTTAGCTTAAAAACAATGTTTTTTTAAACTACAATGTACAATTTTGATGATAAAGCTAAAATCTCCATTTATTTTTTGACCACACTGTGACGCCAACTGAATTTGGCTTGTGGATTTAAAGACACTGTATCTATTCAATAATAATTTTCTTAAATTTTTCAATTCAAATTATTATAAGGATTTTATTGATGTTAAATTCAAACTGTTAATGAAAATATATTTTACACCTAACCACAGCATAATGTACAAATATAAATCTGAGATCACAGTTATAGCAAACTAGATAGTGACTGTCACTCACTCCGAGCTTGTTGTAGCTTCCCTGTAATGTGTAGTGATTGGCTTTAAATTGCCTGGGCATACAAAAATTAGGCCAGTAATTCTGGTTATTATAAGTCATAGAACAAAGCCAGTCTTTTCAACAATTAAGAAAGTTCTCATTTCTAACAGCAAATTTCCTACAGAACTTGCAGTTTTCATTTGGACTGGGAAGTCAGGAGCTTCCACCAAAGACGCAGTATACACAACAGAAAGTTTTTGAACACACACTTGAATTCAATAATGGAAGGAATGTTGGCTCACACTTTTTGTTCATTGTGGAACTTTTTTAAATGTGAAAATAATATTGTTGGATGTAATATTAACTTCTGTTGATATTAGTGGTAAAATGAAAAAAGACTTACAAATCAGATTCCGTGTAAGTAAAACATACCATTCTTCTTTTTGACGGTCTGTTCTTGCAAACAAGTAGATGCAGGTTTCTTCAAGTGCAGTCTTGTCAATGTGGCAGAATGTGTCCTCATCAATATCATCAGTATCCGTTAAGTCGTGGAACTCCTCGCTACCAGACGCTTTGTCCTCCTCCATTTTGTCAGCAACACTGCCATCTGAAATGACTGTTGAACAAAGAGTTGGAACAGTCCATTTGTTAGAATCAAATATAAGGTTGTGGCTAGTTTAAAATGACTCCAACTCTGAATGTAAACATTCTTAAATGAGAGTTATAAATTAAGTAGTCTCGCCAAGAATCAAACTAATATTTCTGTCAAAGCAAAGCTATACAAATCTGTGCATAACCGAAGTACGTACCTGAGGTTTTATTTTCAAGTGGATCAGAGAAGGCGGACAAGTCATTATCACTATTTACTCTCTCTACAGTGGTTGCCCGAGCATCCTGAGACTGCTCATGTTTAACCTCTTCATTCTTTAAAATGTCAACTTTGTACACAGAGTTCTTTCGAAAAGTGATGCAAATAGGGTACTTCTTGCTCCAGAGCCTATGATAAAAATTAACAATTTCCATATCTATATAAAGACACATAAACAAGACATTAACAACATTCAGGGTATTAAAACATAGTCAAAGTTTCTGGTACAGAACAAGTAAATCTAATTAATAACTGCTTTATTACAGATTAAAGGTGTAATATTCAATTTAATTAATTTTCATGTCAGTAATACGTATATTTCTTTTCCGATTCGTTTTACTGAGACATTTAAATTGGGAATATCAGTTTCGGTAATATTTTGGCTTCTTAGGGTTTGTTTCTATAAACAAATTACTCAGAGGTAATGGTTCGAGGAGCTTCTAGAATGTTTTAAGATCACCACACCAAATTGTATGGTGTAGTTTCCATTCCCATGGCCTGGGCTCGTCTCTTTGTTTTGATTTGACATTACGTGGGATAGACAACGTAAAATTGTACTTGCTATTACCAACGTCTGCCACAGTCGTGGAGCACAGGTCATGGTACAACTGTAATAACTTTTTATTCCCATCCATCTGTTCATATACTAATGGCCATTATTTCTGAGACATATGCATAAACTAGTAGAAGGCATGGTATGGTACACCTTTTTAGTCATCACAGTCTCCAATTCTTCTTGAAGACCTTTAATTTTCAAAAGAACGTGTGATTAAGGTTCTATTTCACAAAAAGTACATGAGGCTAAAGGTCATGACTGGATCAACCATAAGTTAGTTCACTCCCATGGCAAACAATCTAAATGACGTATACATACCTCAGTTGTTTACAAATATGCACTCTTTATGGCTGATGATTAAATAAGCCAATGTGAAATTGTTGCATAAGCGTGGGTAATTCCCACGAGGAAAAAAAACTGTACCATGATACACCACCTCCTAACTTCTAACTAGGAACAACCCTGACTGGAAACTAAAGCACCATTTACACTACACTGGATTTAATCTTGTACAAGATCTCACATGCTGACTCTTATGCAAGAATATCAAAATGATAATGCTCAAAAACATTTCACACAAAAATCCTGCAGTTAAGTTGTGTTTTTGTAGAGTGTGTTTGATGACCTTTGTTGATAATAAACAACACTATGTTATAAAAACACAGTATGTATATATTCACAAACACCTGAAATTAGAACAAATCGTACTGCTAACTAGAGAAAACTATTCCAATATCAGCAACTACCTATAAATTGATGCATCATCAATGCAAGTTGGAGAGATGACACCAGAAGTAAGAAGCTTGTTTTTCAATGTGGAACAATTTGTTAGGCTGCTGTTAGTTTTACCCAGCTATTCACGTGAGGCAGAGCAATGTTTCAGCGCTATCAAGATCGCTTAAGACATACTATTTGCATTCCTCAACGACTCAGAGACTGAATCAAGTTGCCATGTGGTATGCTCACAATGATATTTTAGACTCCCGTTTGTATTAGAAAAATTGCACAAATATTCATGTTTAGCTCTGAATCAAGGAAAATTACTTTTGGACCAGTCTCTTCATAATTTAACACGTCCTTTTTTATATGTTTGTAAGATTTTACTTTTCATGTAATGGAAGAGGAATAAATATAAAGTATGGCAGATTTGACTATGGAAGTGATAATGCAGATATGTTTTGATTAATGACGAAAATATTCTACAGCCAATCAAAAGAGGTATCGTGTGATGAGCTGAGCAAGTAAACCTAACGTTCACTGTAAATTAGGTGAGACGAAACGTCAGTACTCCCTACCACTATGATGCGGCTCAATCTCTAAAACCAAGATTATAATAATGACAGCAAAAACCTGCAAACATCTTTATGGTACATATAATTGCTTCGTTACAGTATTGTATGGATACATGTATAATTATTGCTTAATAATATCTGCAGAAAAACCTCTTCTCAGTGGTTAAAAATTTTGATTCCAGAAAACAATAAACACGTTCAAAACAAAAAACTTTTGACAAAATTAATTTTATTTGTAAGACAAAATGGCTGTGGTTATTATATCAACATAGCATCATACAACAGTCAAATTGAATCACATTTTAAAAAAATTGAAACATTTTACTATCTGAAAGAGTCATTACAATAAAACATAAAGGTTTCATTTCAGCACTATTGAGTAAAGATTAGACTAGAATGGTCTTTTCTAGCATAAATTCTCCGAGTACTTTCCCCAGGGGCAAACCAGTTTTCGAGGGTGTGACTGAATGGCACTAGACCTGCCTCAGAGCCGCTGTCCGTGCACCCTCTCCGCTACTCAAGAGGGAACCCAGTTTTCGTGAGGGGGGAATCACAGGACACAGAAGCTTGTTGTAACTGCAATCTGCGAGAGGAAATGTATCTTATCTTTGGAGTTTTTAAAAATAGTATAGCTTAAAATTTAAGGTTTCTATTACACGAAATACCACAATCAGTATTGCATACAGCTGAAGAGTTAATGAACGCTACTTTTTATTTTTATTTATTTACTTTTTTTTTTTTTTACATTTAAGGCATGGAAACAGGGAAGGTGTTAATTCGAATATAACACATCCGTCAAACAACTACCTCATCGCATCTAGGCACGAATGACTAAACTAGCGTACAGTATTTTTGTAGAATGTTTATTTCAATGGGACTTCAAGCGATGACCTTGTAATTTTATTTGCAGAAAGTATGTGGTCTAGTCCAATGCAGGTTTCTATGATTTTGTTTTATGATTACAGTGATATTTTTTAGCTACTGCAAAGTGGAAAAGTAAATTTTAACACTTTTGAGGAACTTGGAAAGCATACTGTAAATTTGACAGTCATATTTTTAATTAACGGGCGGCATATTTAAAATCATAGGGACACAATTTGAAATGTGTCTTCTTTTCATAGATAACCGCTCTGGAAACATTTTTAATAGTGAGTCAAGAAAAAATATGTTCCATATCACGCTACAGTATGGCTCACGCGCAAGGTCCACTAACATTGCACTGTTGATTTTGGGCAAGAAATATTGATTAAATTTGTTTCACAATATGTAACGCTGTTATCTGGAACCGAAATATTTCGCTATTTGATGTGCATACGATAGTCACAAACAACAGCGCCCATGGTCACCATAAATGGATGTGCAATCGTATGCAAAAAAATACAGGAAACGTAATGCTTTTTTAATGCAAAGTGTATTGCTGTCAACAATATTAGTGATAAGTGTTAAGACATACAGCTCTATTTAAGCTACAGCAATTAACCATGCTTTCCTCGCTTATTTTTTCGTATAAAGTTGAATACAGCTGTATTTTTAAAAGTATTCTATTATAAAACATTTCATGTTTTCGCGGACACTATCTTGACAATTAACTAGGCTTCCGGGCTGCTACAATAGTATCTTCATGGCTGCAGTCTGTTATATTCATAAATGTCAGCGCTCATTCGGTCAATCGTTGCTAATGGCTTAATGTTTCCAGATGGAGATATTTAAAAGTTCTGTAACTGTTGTCGAATAACTAATATTTTAATGTAAAACTGCTAACCTTAAACCACAAAATTTGAATTGATTACTGTGTTATGTTTTCTTACCTTTTGCCTTGAGAAAATTTAGGAAAATAATTGTAATTTTACACATGTCCAGAATATTTCTCAACTGTTTACTTAAAATTATATTTCACTTCCCGTGGTGTGAATAACTAAATCCATATTTTATTGTTTATGTATTACAGAATGTCGCAAAGTTGTAATATTACAGTTATATTTTCATACAAATAAAAAATACATTGTAACCACATAAACTAAATAATTTGCTATGAAAGTAAATACACCGAGATAATTCAGGATACCTAAATATAGTTACAAACAAAAAATATTTTTGAATATTTGTTTTTTAATTGTCAAAATGGGCTTTAAAAATATCCAAATCTATACAGTAAAAATAAATATAGTTTATGTTTTATCGCATCGGAATCTTGAAAGAGCTTAGTGCTATTACAATTGCATGCATTCCAAAACTGTAGTCTATTTGCTGAAAGTAGTTATTCTCATGTGATTATACTGTTTAATTATACTCACATTAAATAAATAGATTTTCAAAAATTTTAGTGAATACTGTTTCCACAAAGCCATTAAAAATTTCACAAATTTCTCGTGCCAATGCATTTTCACATTTCCGAATAAGCAAACATTTACCAAGCTAACGACATTAACATTTACAGTAATAGCTCTCTAATTAATTTGAATTTGTAACTTTGTTAATTCATAATTCCTTCTTTTTGGATGCCTAAGTGTTAAAGCGGAAGCTACCCTTACCCTTTCATGGTTCTAGGCCCAGCGGTTTGGGCTGTGTTTTGATGAGTGAGTGAGGACACTTCATTTTATAAATACTGCACTTATATATAATTCTTCGTAAAAAACAGTCACACAAATTCTTACTGAATACTTTGTAATCGTAACACATAAGTTACTCTTTACATTCAAACAATTAGGTTTAATATAACCAAAGTTGAATATCAGTTTAGTGACAGTAGTCTGTTGTTATTATTTAGTTAGTGTAATTATTCGCATGAACAAAAATAGTTTTAAGTGATTTGTAGAGAAATACACTCACACCTAAACCAAACGCATAAATAGATAGGTACTGACATATATTATATCCATTTACTACAACATTGTAAAACATTCATGAACAATTACTAGATATTTGTATAAGTTGCACATTCAAACACGTTCTTGATGTCCAAGATCTCATATATATCACAAAAAATTGTAAAACTCTTAAATATTAGTATGTTAAGAATCAGTGAATCTAAGACAGGCACAATATTGTAATTAGTTATTTTATTTTAACTTAAAGTGATTTGGTTTGTCTGTTGCCTGACCTATACTTAATACCTTATCACCAAGGTACATAAATGTAATGTCTGGAATTGCGTATCTGCTACTGCTCCTCAGATGACTTATTTTTTGTGGAAAATCAGGTCATTGTACAACATTTCAAATCGAGTGTACTTTTTTTCTGCCATATGTGAACATCTAAGAAAAATGAAAATATTTTTAATTGGAACGTCCATTGATAAAGTAGCCATGGTAGAGTTTCCATTTTTTTTATTAAAGGAATATGACAACAGAAAAGATATTTAAAATATTGAAAATTTTTCTTGACTGCTAAATTGTACAGTGGTTCAAATGTGTTACTTTCTAAACACCTGTGTTACATTCCAAATATTAAATAACTCACTAATGTTTTAAAAATTATTACTATTCTATGTGCACGAATATTTGTAATTATTGGAATATATTTAATTTTTAATTATTAAATATGCCATAAATGTGAATGCCACACACACAGACAACAGCTTCAGTAACGCATATAAAACTTAGCTACTGTACATGAGTGTAAGGCAGCTAATGAAATATATAGTACCGTGTTTTAATTTCCATGCTATTTTTACTAGACACTACAAACAAAACTGCGCATTTATTTATCTTGTAATGCATATGGATATCATATATATTTTTAACTGTCATGAGAGAGAGAGAGAGAGAGAGAGAGAGAGAGAGAGAGAGAAAGAGGGAGGGGGGGAGAGAGAGAGAGAAAAAAAAAAAACTAAAATGCAAGGTTTGGAATGGTATTGCCTGCAAACGCACACAGCAAGCAAACAGAAAAATAGCACAGGATCGCAACACAAAGTTGACCAACATCCTATAATCTCTGTGCATGTGCACCGTTAAGCACGCCAATGAGAGGAGGTAAAGTATAAATATAAACATTTACAAATGGAAGTTATTTGACTACAGTTGTGCATAACTTGTAAATAAACTGAAGTACCTGACGAATTCACTTTAATTTATAATCTGTAATAACTGAAAATAGACACATACACGAATCGTGATTAATAATTATTAACAATTTGCTTGTAATTCCACAAATTTACTGTCAATATATGTAGTAAAAACTACCCTATCACTAAAATATACTCGTTATCCATATGTTTACGAAAATTTACTTGGTTAGTCTGGGTAGAGTAAAATTTCAACTCGAAGCATGTAGAACTTGACCAGAATGAAGTCTGTTTGCGTCCAATAAGTGAATTAAACTAACTGATTGCGTGCAGTCGATCTAAACCTGGCTAACCTGTTGTGATCGTGTGAACCTATTTACGTAAACGAAAAAACCACAGAGCAAGGAAGCCACGATAAGCGACCATCCTTATTTGCCATGTGTTATTGTTGTGAAAACACACTATATTGTTCTAAAGATAATTACCAACCAATATCACAGAGCGTTTTAAATATCAGATGTATAGGTATTTAAAATATAGTATTTTAATGCGTAACAGTTCAGTATGTAGCATAAAAATCGCTACAGTTCATTCCCTTGTTTTTAGCTTTTTCCCGAAATTTTGTACAGGATGACTATGCTGGTTTGCTACTAGAATTAACAAAAATGTTTTTTAATGTCATGTTTATATGTTTTATACAAATTTAATTTTCATCATTCATGAGATTATGGTATTAAATGGCTAATAATTTAAACCGACTTATTCCGAAAAACTAACACAACAAAGTTTACAAGCTCAGGCAGAAAAGTTGCATGCGACAAGACCTCGATGCGTTACAGAAATCTATTATATGACATACTGTAAATTTTCAAAAATATACCAGCATCTTACATGTCAACTCAATTTTATTCTAACCAATAGTGTTTTGTTGGAAAAAATCAGCAGTACTTTAAACCACGCACACATGAATCACTAGTAATCAATAATTAAACTACCCCAACGTAACTATACAAAAAGCAGAAATAATAATGTAAATAATTCTTAAATGGCGATGAAGAATCCGAACATCTAGGCTATTGATTAAAAACGAGAATAATTGTTATGAATATGTTTACATTTGCAAGTATTTATTCCTTAAAAATTTATTCGATTCACATATTCAAACATTTAGTTCCACACTGTCTAGGTTGGTTTATAGCAAGAATGATATTTTCATTATTATAGACTGTTTATGATAAAGTGAGCACTACTTAAATGTGTCTTGCAGCTGTTTTGCATTCCTCTTTACTCTTTTCAATATAATACATTTAAATCTATAATGACTGTAAAAACCAGTGTAAATGTCTCTCTGACCATACTGGAAACTGACCACCTTTGGCCTCAATAAAATACAGTTTGTGGTTATTATAAGTGTTGAGGAGTGCCTATACAAGCGTAGGGCCTTTCTACTGTCACCTGCCAGGAGAAAATTTAACAGTAGCCTACGCAGGTTACCTTATGTAAACATCTCGTGTTTAACTCGACCGCCAGCAAAAATCAAATACGAAACTGCTGATAGTTTCGTTTGGTATAACAAATTTCCCTGACAATATTTCCTTCATTTCCGTAAATATTTAATGTGAAATTTCCCTACGTTCATGCTTGCACTATTTTGATGCAGGTGCGTGTGTCCCGTGTCTGTGCGTGTGCTATTTTCAGTGATATATTATTTGTACGCTGTCCCTTAGCGTCAGGTGACTCAAAAAAATAAAACGGGTCAATTTACGGCAATTTAAATTAAACTAACTAGTACGCTAACATGTCCTTATCTTTCACGGAAAATAAAAACATGGAAATTTTTTCAACTCCATTTACACGTCTGTTCTTATATCCAGTGTACCAACACTTCTCGTAACTAACACATGCCATGGTAACCACTTGTGAAACAAGAGCCACGAGCACAGGACTACCGAGACACTGGAACCTGGGAAGAAAGCCATGAAAAGGCAGGCTCGTCCTTGACAGTGGTGGGGGGAACAGTGGATAATCCCTAATGGGATGGACATTGTCAGTGAGTGAGTGACCTGCTGCTGTCGATCGAGCCAGCCAGGCCTTGGTCGAGTGGCTGGCAACAACGCTGGGAGTGGCGGGCTGTGACATCAGTGACCTGCCAGCTTCGGCTGGACGACCCTAGCACCTCTGTTGGCATGCCTGTGAACTACCCAAAAAAATTCCCATCGTGTGGTCAAGTTTCTTCCGATACGGAAGACCACTCTAGTCTAATCTTTACTCAATGATTTCAGCTTATATGAGCTGCAGCTCATTCATGGAATTTGCCATCTCCCAACTTACAACACAATCACTTCCAAATACCAAATAAAAGCCTTCGGCCACCATGTGTGGAGCTTCCTAGTTCAAATACATTACTTTAGAGGCTACTACAGTCTTAAATTGTTAATGATTTTAGCTCATTAAAAAGGGAGGCTACTAAAATTTTCAGCTCATCACCCATAACATGCGGGCTCTATAGAACTTGCACAGATAAAATAATAAAACCTGCCGGCACCAACAAATAAAATATGGGCTGAGCCAAAATAGTTTTAATCTTAAGCTGCTTATGAATAAACGTGGAATGTGTGTATCATACAAAAAATTTTTGTTACACAGCTTAGACAGGTCCTACACAGACTCTGAGAAAAAAAAAACAACAGAAAGAGAGAAATAGAGAGAGAAAGAGAGAGAGAAAGAGAGAGAAAGAGAGAGAAAGAGAGAGAGAAAGAGAGAGAGAAAGAGAGAGAGAAAGAGAGAGAGAAAGAGAGAGAGAAAGAGAGAGAGAAAGAGAGAGAGAAAGAGAAAGAAAGAGAGAGAAAAAGAGAAAAAGAAAGAAAAAGAGATATAGAAAGTGAGAGAGAAAGAAAGAGAGAGAAAGAAAGAGAGAGAGAGAGAGAGAAAGAAAGAGAGAGAAAGAGAGATGGAGAAAAACAATGAAAAAGAAAAAAAACAAAAAACAAAGAAAAAAGAGAGAAAAGAGAGAGGGAGGAAAGAAACAAAAAAAGAGAAAGAGGGAGGAAAAGAGAAAAAAGAGAGAGAAAGAGAGAGAGGAAAAGATTAAAAGAGAGAAGAATAGAGAGAAAGAGAGAAAAGATACATTTTCTAGCACACAATTCAAAATGCTGCTCGTCTAAAGTGCTTGTTATTGTTGAATGTTCCAATTATCAAATGTACTAAAAGCCAACACCGTAATCAGTCTGATTTATTTCCCTCACTGTCTGACTACAGTTTGTCAATAATTACATGTGCGTGCATACAAACTGCCAGCTGATGTGTTTGGCTGTGGGCATCTAACCTCACTCAATTACTACAGTTTATTTACATTGTTTCCAGGAACAAGTAAATCGAGCACTTGCAGCATTCAGAAAAGTGACATCTGTGTGGGTAATTTTCATAAAATCCCTTTTACGTCACTTTCTGGCTGTCATATATTCAAAAACTATTTATTAAAACATCATCTACTGACAGCAGTCCATAAGCAAAAGAATACTTATTTTAGTACTTAAAAAATTTAAATATTATAATAGGCCTACATAAAATGAAAATGTATACATTTAAACACAATAAAATCCAGAGAGGCCTACTAACCTTTTTGCAGTCAGCCCCTCTGGCAGTAGTATTATTTGGCAGTGGGAAATCTCGTAGATACGTTGGTGATCAAATTTTACATGGCTGTGGTCCCTTTCATTCCACATAGCTCTCTTAGGTATTTTAGCACGAGTCTCCGAAATACGGAGCATGCTACCCTCCAGACGCACATACACAGCTCGTGTATCTTGAACAGAGTAATCTTCAGGTTCGTAATGAAATGGATATTCATTCATCCAACCCTAGTTTTGCAATCCAAATGAAAGAAAATAAAGATTTTAAGTATAATAATTTACAATGTTTACTACAATTATTTTAATGTAACTAAGGCACACAAGGATTCACAATTAATTCACCTGCAGCCATATGGCATTTGTTAGCATTATATATAAAATTATATATTAATACAGTACCAAAAAGTTGCAAAAAAAAAAAAAAAAAACTACTGTTGATTGAAATCTACTAATTGTTAAACACAAATTAAGCAAGTATTACATACTAATGTAAATTATGTATGTTTTGAAAGACAACTCGTTGAAATATTGTGGTTAATTTTTTTCTACCAGAAGACCAATAAATCAATTATTTAGCATGTAATTTAATACTTAATTTTAAGGTTTTTGTTTTGAAGGACTTTTAATTGAAAACTGGAATGTTTTGTTCTTGTTTCGAAGGACTTTAAAACTGGAATATTTTATAAAGTACCAGGTATTGCTGGTGTATGCTAAAATATAAAATCATTTTGAAATTATCAAGTGCATATGTGTAAATTTTTTAATTTTTCTTTCAGGCACATCCCTGAACTGGCATTAAAATGCTATTTTGCTAATGTGTTCTTATATAGTGAAAAAATATGGGACATCTGTCAAATAACTGTAGCATAACTATATTCTAACAACATATGTCTGTTTTAAGAGCAAATGAAGTTGACTAAATTTATTTGACATTTCAAAAATTAGATAATGAAATGTACGAGTCTATAACTCACCGCCATAATTTCCAAGACGACTAATTCACAGCGCCACCAGTAGCACTGCTGTATACACATAACAGAATAGGCGGGAAGTTTGAAATTAAATGTCTTCAGACACTATGTGGCCTGAACATTCCACCTACCTTGAAGTGTTCACAGTTAAAAAAATAAAACAAACACTCACTATTCTACACAAATATTACACTCCACAAACATGTTATTTACGCTACATACACAAAGTTTCATCCTCTGTCCACATGTATTACTGGATAGGAAGACGACACAGCTCGGCTATTGGTCGAGTACGTGTGCCATGAAGAATTCGTGCTTCAGCAACTCGCACCACTTCATCCTTACCCGGAAGCACTTTGACCACTCTAGCAAAGTACCATCGTAATGGAGGTAGGTCAGGGTCTTTGATGAGAACCAGATTCAGATTCAGCACGGATTTACTCCACTTTTCCCTCTTCTAAAGGTGCTATAGATACTCTCGTTGCCTATTTATCCAGAAGGATTGAAGTATCTGGTGCAGAAGTGACCATCAATTCAACCTGTTTGTATGCACTGACAAGACATCCTGATCTGAAAGCGTTTGAGGTGGGCCAAACGTGAGGAAATGGTTTGGAGTCAAGGCCGACATGTCATCTGGATAATTTGATATGGGGCATAAAGGCCGAGAATTCAGACATTTGAACTTGGGCCAAGATCGTGGACAGTTCTTCATACGTGAGGAGCTGCAGTCTAACTGATTTGTGAAGCAAAGACTTGACACTTTTGATGCCAGCCTCCCACAATCCACCAAAATGTGGTGCAGCTGGTGGATCGAAATGCCACGTGATTTTCTCAGACGCAAGTTGCTCCACAAGTCAGTTTCGTATCTGTTCAGGTCAAAAATTGTTGAAGTTCAGTCAGTTTGCGATTAGCTCCAATAAAATATGTGATGCAGTCACTATAGAAATTAACACAATGTCAACGTCTGGCAATGAAGCGCCAAAAGGCAGCGATAAAAGCTTCTTTACTCAAATCAGTAGCGAGCTTTAAATGTATCGCCTTGGTAGCAAAAAAAAAATAATAAATAAATAAATAAAAAGGCAAATGTATGATTTCAAAATATGAGGTTTTTGGACTCTGGCCATGGTTATTGGAATAGGTCCTCCATGATCCAGTGTAAAGGAAAGGTTTGGTTTGAGAGACTTTTTCTGCCGGCAAGGTCGCCATAACAGGATTAAAGCCTTTAGGATGAGTCCTAAAACATTTTTTGCATTCTCTAAGTCTACAACGAACCATGTTTCATGCACTGAACAACCTAAATTATTGTTGGAGGATTGACTGAACTGTCTGAGCACCTGGGTCGAGTAAATTTTTATAAATCTAGTCTATGAGAAGAACAGAGCCAGCTGTTCTTTGGAAATTATAAAAATATGGGATGTTTCTGATTCGCAGGTAGTTTGAAATTATGGAACTGTCCGCCAACCCTCAAAATACAATCACTATTGACAAAAGGAGTCAACCGTTGAATGACTGGGGAACACAATCTTTTTTTGTCAGGTGCAACAATTCTTCCGCAAATTCTGCTTGTGCTTCTTCAACTAAGATCTTAAAAGACCCTCTGTGATTCTTCAGGCAGCACGTGACCAGTCACCTTTGTCGAGCCTAACCAAGCATTTCTAGTGAAACGAAACCAATGGAGACATCACCTTGACGCATCGCCGTCGCGTGTTTAAATATTTCATTAAGCACGCCTCCCAGTAGTAAGGGTAGGCCTAACCTTGTTATCTTCTCCCGCCGCCCCGTCAGGGCTTGTATCAGCATAAAAGCACTTGTTGCCGATAAGAGTCTATCTAGGTCATAAATATTGTGTATCTTATCTGTTTTAATACATAACTACATGAGCAGCAGAGATAAAACGGCCGCATGGGCGCTTTTAATAATCACTGTCCAGGACTTATAAACATATAGAACTGCCACGGTCTTTTTAGTGCTAAATATATATATATATATATATATATATATATATATATATATATATATATATATATATATATATATATATATATATATATATATATATATATATATATATATATATATATGTAAATATGAAGTGAATACGTTTGTATTTTTACAATTTGTTTCATTAATATTTTCACGGCAACACGATGTGCGTAAGTAAGAGAGAGTGTTTTATTTGTAATAAGGGAAGTCACGAGTGTCGGGGTGGCCAGCCTGGTTATCTGCAGGCAGCCTCTGCCTCCCCCTCTACTCCTCTCTGGCCATCTCAGCACCTCGTTAACGTTACTTTGCCTGCTGCACAGGTATAAAATGGCGAGCTCTCGCCAGTAATTTCAACAGTCTAGGGCTCGGGCCTCCCGAGCACAGCCTAGGCAACCTCCTCTCCTCCTCTACATTAAGGGTTGTGGTCTGTAATAGCCACCTAAGCCCGGCAGCCTATCCACAGAGTTGTGGTCTGTAATAGCCACCGAAGGCCGCCCCTTCTACCTGTACCTTTACTCTGCCTAGTGCAAGGGAGACTCGAGGCGCCCACTAGAATCCAAGCACAGATTTCTGAACGCACCCTATTAGAGTAATCTTCGCCGCCATGTGGCACGCTGCTACCGGAAGTGGAAGCCGGAAGCGCGGGGCTCCTTGTATTAACTGGTGTAGTTAAATCAGTGTTGTTGTAAGCCAGAGTGCAATCCAGCGTGGTTATTGTTTAATTCAGTGCGTCAAAGTCTTTGTATTGTAAATTGAATCAGTAAATTGTAAATTAAATCAGTGAATTGTAAATTGAACCAGTGAATCACGTCATTGTAACAGTCTGAGGATACAATATACTAAGTGAAACAAAAACATCAGCTTTCATTTTAATATGAGTGATAATTTCCTTGAGTTGCACATATCTCCCGAGGAGAGATTATCTTTAGAATGGCGAAAACAGCAGGCCGCTCAGGAGCACCACCGATTCAATCAAGTTGAACCCGAGCTAGTTTCACTGCCATCGCCGACCAAGGGACCAGGGTCAGATCCTTCCCTGACTTCTTTGTGCCACTCCTACGGAGTTTACAATCAGACGATGGCTATCAAGCGCCCTCGCTCACAGCATAGATTTAGTCAGATCTTAAGGGCCATATAGAAACCGATCCCTGTACTAATAAGCCCTATAAAGTCACCTGAGAAGACGCCACTGCTACATCAGAGAGTCCAGCAGCTGATCAACGAGGCTCTGACGGAGCCTCAGCCTCCCGCCTCTACCACTTACGAGTGGAAGCAGCAGCTCCTCCGCCAGTTATTTTAGAGATGAGTGGTTTTAAGCCTGCCCCAATTTTCCGAAGAGCGTCGGCTTCCCTCACATACACTGCCAATAGGAGGGAGATCAGTGGTCCTCTGTCTGAGTAACCACTCCTTCAGATGCACTACTCCCATACGCCACAGGGAAATCGTCTCTACCAGCTAGTCAGAGTAGTCTCCTGTGGTAGCATATTACCTCTCCTTATTTGGCAGGTAATAAAGGCAGTGCAAGAGAGGTCAGGCGAGGCTGGTAACCTTAAGCTGCACTGAGCCGACGACCTCAACTGCTTGAAGAACAACAGATGGGCAGGCTTCGGTTGCAACGTATTTGGGCACAAAGTTTGGATCTTGTGGCCATTTATGTCTTTTCATTCATGGATCCACGGAGGTCCTGACTACCAAAGAGAGCGTTCCACAAGTTTTGCAAGGGTAAGGCCACGCGACGCACAATCCGCTGGATTATCAGCACTTGGTACATGACATTACCATTCTGTGGCAGTATGGTTTTGTGTTTTGTTGGCATGATTGGCAACAGAGGTTTTCCCACTGGTGCAGGAAAACACGAATCAAAGCCACAGACGAGTCTGTCCAAGCATATACCATCTTCAGTGGCAAAATACCATCATATGAACTAATTATAGTGTGCAAAGAGTGAGCTAAAAGCAAAGCTGCGCACAGTTCTAGATGTGGAAGAGTCACTCTTTTCAAGGGAGGCACATTTGACTTTCCAAGTAACAGATGAATGGACACGACACCTGAGGATAAGACAAGCCTTAAGTACACAACAGTTGTATAACTCTTTTCTGAGCTACTCGAAAATCCATACAATTCAATACTTGAATGAACCTTGCAAATGCACCGAGCAATTCATTGCTTGTAGAGGAACATAAAGAAAGGCAACTCATCTCTTAACATTTTCCATTTTCGCCATCATTTCTGCTGGGTCAAGAGAATCCCAATCTAATTTGACAACCACAGGCAATGGATAAGATGTTTGGCCACAAGCATCAATGAGGACAGCCACCGAAGTAGGTCAAACATTCTGGCTATGTGAGATAAAATACCACACTTAGTTAGCACAGGAGTTTTTAGTTGAAATTCTCAAGAAAAAATGTTACACTTGGGTTTCCAATGTAAATCCAACACTTTAACACATGTGCCATCATCAAAGGAGTATGTGTGAAAAGAATGCTGAACATCATCTGGTGGTAAGTCACTAAGGAATGCAGGAACATTGCTCGCAACTTTATGGAGTTCAAAACCTCCTCTCCGAAGCAGTTCCGGTAGGTTAAGCTGTAGATTCCAAGCATACTGCAAGTCATCAGTTCCTGTAACAAAGTGTCCTTCAATAATACCTGCGCAGCTACTCTGTTCTTTCATCCTCTGCCAGTTAACGGAGTGTACAAAGTGCAAGATAAGAAGCTGAGCATACTCCATAGGTGACAGTGAAAACCTCCAAAATGTCACTCTGCAACGTAGGGCCACTCAGCAAAACATCTTTCAGGAATACTCCAGAGCTGGTCTTAGCTGAAGCATAAAACACCACTCTCAACTTTGTAGTGGTGCAATCGACCTTGCGCACACAATGATGAGGGATGTAGTACGACATTTTGGAAGGAAGTTCGATAGGTTCAATGCGACTCATAATCTTGCATGAAGAAGTTGTACTGTAGCTTGGTTTCCAGTTGTCGTGTATGGTGGCATTCTATGGAGAGTACAACCAATGTAGTGCTAAAGATAGTGACTCTCCCAAACTGAAGTCATCAGTTTTAAAGAGCAGGGTAACGCAATATCTACTAGATTCAAGGCGAACGTGGGTTTGCGCAAAATTATCTTCACATTTACTTTTCCCTGGAATAAACGGAAGCTTGGCACCTGGGAGCTCTTCCAACTTACACAAACGTACCACCGCAGCATCTAAAGTCTCGTCGCATAAGAGGGTTGACACGAGGAAAGCTGAAACCTCTCCAGAACGTGAATAGGCAGTAGTGCTGCCTGCTATATCCATTAAGAGCTATACAAAAACTGATTCCAGAGCAACGGGAGTATCAGGTGGTCCCTCAAGCTTTCGCCCAGTCAGGATGTATGGAAACAGATCAGCACCAATGAACATATCAATGAGCCCGGGTGTATTAGTCAAGATCAGCCATTTTGAAATTGATAAGATGACTCCATGTGTTTGGTTGCAATGAAACCGCTGGAATGTTACCTGTTAAACAAGGAAGAATTAATATTTCAGTTGAAAACTGCAGCCTGTTTTACCACGGGGCTTTATCACACATGCTGCAACTCCACGAGATACCCTGAGTGGTACTTGTGACAGACCCTGAAGAGGTATAGATGTTTTTCGACGAGGATGACCTAAACATAATATAGCTTCTTCAGAGACAAAACTTGTTTGACTGCCATAGTCCAACAATACCCTTACTGGTTGAAAAATACCTCCCAAGTCTCGAACTTCAACAACTGCAGTTGACAGCATAACTTATAGGTTACTGATAATGAGAGAACTGTTTTATGAGTATTGCTATAATTTTCCAGAACTTGGACAGACGCATTCCCAATTTGAGGAGGAGGTTACAAACTGGAATTATCTACCTCAGAATAAGTGAAATGCAATGATGAATGATGGGGTGACGAACAACGGTGACAGGAAGCTGGTGAAATGCAGGTTTTTACCACGTGAAAGAGTTGCAAACAATCTATAACAAAGCTTGTGTGCCTTAACGAAAGCAAATCCCTGGGATTTTGCTCATGAAAGACTCTACACCAATAAAGATGGTGTTGGTCTTGAAATACTGTATACATTTTGGAGATGACGCAAAATATGCACCAGAATGTGATAACTGGCCCTGAGCCTTTCGACTAGTGTTCCAATTGAAGCTATTGGACTTGTAGTGGACCTGGGTGGATTCTTCTGGGACTGCTTGTCCTGGTTTGCACTGCTTGTTCAGGACAGCAACAACATCTTGCAGTGTGAATGTTTCGAACTCCTGTACCACTAACTCCCATTTCATTTGAAGGTTTACACAAATACGTTTGATATTTTGTTTATTGTATCATTTCACTAACAATGGTCGTGCGACATCAAAATTTTCATCTGTCAGGGGGAGGGATTGTACTAAGGCCAGTGGTTCACCGTCCAATGACAACTTCAAATATGTGAATCTTTCAACATTTGACAGGTCCTCGTTGTTTATGATCAAAGTGGCAAATAAGTTTGAAGAACTGATCCTTGTAGTTATGCTTCCTGTGAAGTGCAGCAATTTGATTGACGGAAGCGCAACTCGCAAAGAAGACTAGGTTGAAGATGTAACCTGGCCATGATTGCATAATTAGGTCATCAAACAGATTTAATCTTGCTGTATGGGCAACTTGATTAAAATTTCTATCAGTTTTACATAACATTTCCAATGTTAAATGATCATTCTCAAAATTGTTTTGCAGCTGATTCACATCTCTGAATGTAGAAACAAACAGTTTGCTTTGGGATGCATCATGCGCAACCTTATCGGAAAGGGCTGCTGCACATTTTATTCTATTTTCAGCAAATTCTAAATGACTTCCTAACCTCTCCTTTTTTTCTGCCATGACATCACAGGAGAGGCAAGTCAACAAAAGTAAATACACTCACCAATCAATATATCGCAAGTCATTATGAAACTCACAGGTCTGACGCTCTAAAATAGCAACGTAAATCTAAACCAAAAATACACACGGACAAAAAAAACTGCATAGTCTTTTTTCTTATTTGATTGATATGGAATAACAGCGAACAGACGAAAGAAAGTGTTCACAACTCACACGAGCGTAATTCACTTAAGGACACGGTTCACTTCAGTTTTCAATGTCTTTTTTATTTTTATATTTGTACCATATTTTTTTCTTTCTTATTTTAGACAAATTGTGATTAAATCTTCCTCTTAGGAAATTTGTGTAGCTCTCCTAGTTTTTGCGTAATGAGTTTGAAACATAAAAATTTGCACTTTACAGTTTTATATACGCAATGCTTGGTCTGTGTCATCAACATTTGCTGAATGGCATAACTGCATGTAACCTCGATATTCTGCCTCATGCGGACAATATGTGGGTCTAGCGACAACTGGCTGTATAGCAGGTGAATATTATGTTGTAGCTGTTGGTAGTTAAAGAGCACACCACGTGGGGTTCATGGTACAGGGAGAAACAGACCCATATTAACAACCAATGGTACCACCATAACATAACCAACTACCATAACACTGCACTTATTAATTATGCATTGAACAGTATTTATTTCAACCATAAATGAAAACAGAAAATAAATTACTATGCCAATGCAACCAAAACACTGCAGCAGTCAGTGAGCTACTGGGCACCAGGATGGTCAGCTTCCCTTCCTGTTATGGTGGTGGTGTGTCCTTGGTTTGAGCACGGAGGTAAGCACCTTCCGTATTTATCCTTCTAGCTACCTTCACATCTACCCTCACTGTCCTTTTGATGCAGGTGCATGATGGGTAGTGATGAGGTCTGGGAGTGATATCACACACACGCACAATGCAAGAACTGTATATGTACACAACATTTGCCTTAGACAACCTTCAAGCAGAGGTCTAGTATGTAGTGATCGGTCGTTTGCAAACAACTCATTCAAAATGAACGACTCAAACACCAGAGCAGCTTGCGAGTCGCAAGCCCCAAGCCCCCTCCTTTTCAGGTAATCAATATTTGGAAGTATAGAATTAGTAATCGACCTCTTGGTTACTTTCTTGCGTAGGAGATAAGGAAACTGCAAGTGTAGCATTTAAATATCATGTCCTAAAGTTAATGCAATACAAATATATTTTACGAGCACCAAGTCAGTAATAAAAAAAAAGATTTGATAACAACAAACATCATCTTTCAAGCACATTGAGGCCGTGATACAATCGCCATTAGAAATTACACTCCTCCACCGCTTATCCGGCACGTTCGGGGGACGATGTATGCCGAATATTTGAATTTGCTGGATAACTGAAAGAAAAAATAAACAAAATATAATAATTTTGATAAATACAGTAATAGTACCAAAAATAGTGTAATACCATACTTTTAGTTCTGATGCTAATCATTATTATTAAAATACAGTGAAAAATAGTTTGAACACACATAAAATCATCAATGTAAATACTACCTACTACGTACTAATAAGACGCGGGCAGTACTTGCGTGACCATCAGCTGCTCTCCCTCCCCCCTCTCTCCACGCACGACTGTCTCGTCCCGGATGGTCGCTCGGAGCTCGCTGACTCATGGACCAGCTGTGACTGGCCGCGCATAGCGACAGCAAATTCCTTCTTTACCTCAACTAATTGCTACTTGTCTGTAGATTTTACACATACATTACTTTCTATTAATTATGATGTTAAGTTATTTCCACTATCTGTTCACCCCAAATAATGTATGATTTATAAGTTACGTATACTAAGTTACTTATGAAATATTTACACAGCAACAGGTATGTATGTAACGTAACACGCAAACAAAGCCAGCATTCCGAGTTTACTAAAGTTTGCAAATAGCTCATGTTTATTTACCAGCCTAATCACTATCACTTTCGTCGTGCAAGTCACTCATGCTGAGTGTTGCATTATTTGCTTCAGTGCGCATACTTGTAGAGACTGGCCATTTCATGAACATATCCGTCAAACGTTCTTGTTTTAAGTGTATTGGCCTCTCATTTATTATCTGCTTCTGAATTGTGCACAAGGACATGATTTGTTGCTGAGAGAAATAGGTTCACTGCTGCAGACCAGTTATTAAGCGCTCTACATGATAAAGACACTCATCTTGTGTGCCGATTTTTTGTAGTCATCACTGACACTGACACTGTCATCTTCATCATCATCTTTGTTTGTCACGCCTGTGACAGATTCAGTTATTTCCTAGTCAGTGAAGTGACGAACAACGGGGACGCCAAGCCTTGTGCAAAACTGAGTTGGGTATGCTGTCCCAAGCTCTAGCAGGTGCCCGAATCACATCACGTAGATTATATTCTTTTTCTATCTCAGCTACAGTATTTCCGTAATTTAAACTTTCACAGAAGCACCACCGACTCGTACATGAAACCACCGATGTAGTTGTTACTAAATTAACTGTATTACAAAGTCCCATTAAAAAATAACAGTTGTGATACAGATTTGCCAGAAAGCCAATTTCTATTTTCAGTAACAAACTGCAGAGCCTTTTAAAATACTCTGATTAGTAGATTTTCATTTCTCTGCAGCAAAGATTCCTGTAGAAATTTATCCACTTTAATTACTCCAGCAGTTTTAGGATTGGGATTGTTAATTAAATTTGACACACTTTTTCAAATTCATTCCAAACTGTTTACCCACTTTCAGTTATGAGATGTTCTGCCACCGGTGTCAAGAGGCATCATATTTTTTTAACATCTTGCAGTGTGAAAACAGTGATTTTTTATTTGTATCTGAGCAACTTGAATCGCTGAAGCCATGTGCCTTAAATCGAGGTTCTAACACTGTAGCTTCTGCAAATACCTTGTTCTCTTCAATTAGATTAAAACGTTTGTTCAAACTTTCTAGCAGTCTTTCAACCATTGTATGGATTCGGCTGTCATAACCTGGTTTGATAATAAATTTAATGTACCTTGTTTTTAGTGCCTTGCTAACTAGAATAACTTTTGAAGCTGATACCTGTTTTTCCCTGCTCATTTCTTGTGTGCAGTCTTTGAAAACTTTTAATACTTCACATACTTGTACCATGAAACTGAATTCTTTATTTGTGATTGTTGAAAGGTCAGGATCATGTATGGCTATTGTTGAAACACATGAAGTTTTAACCTCAATAACTTGTTTTAGCATATAATACGTGGAATTCCATCTCGTTACAACATCTAATTGCTCTTGCATTATCTTAAATTTTGCACAAGCCTGTGAACCTCTCTCGAAAAATTCCACTATACCTTTCATTTTGGGAACGAGTTCCTTGATTTTGGGAACAAGAATACCATACTGCACTATTAAGTTCGGATTATGAGCAAGTGTGGTAAGTGTGCCCACATGCGAGTTTAATAACTGCAACTATGTTAACTGCATTGTCACTAACAACTCCTACAATTTTGTCATCAATTATTTAATCTTGCACAACTCTCTTCAAATCATCAGCTAGATTTGCAGCTGTATGCTTGTCACCGTATTTGAAACACTTTAGCAGGTAAGACTGCAGCTTGTCATTATTGCTATAATGTGCAGTTACCGACAAGTAACTGTCATTTTTTATTGAAGTCCATCCATCTGGTAACTGTAACTGCCTCAGCAGTTTCTATTTCAAGCTTTACTTTTACTTTTCTCTCTTCATATATCTGTGGAAGTAAAACATTTGTAACTGTTTTTCATGTTGGTAGATTGCAGTTATTAATTAGTTTCTATACGAAATTCTGAAAATATAGACTCTCAACAATCTGAAATGGAAGATAATCATTAACAATAGTTTCAATTAGTGTACAGTCCATTTGTTTAGTTTTATTGTTACACAATGGCTTCTCAAAATAGGACTAAATTGGACTCTGAACTTGTCTACATCTAACTACACCAGTTTTTACTGACTGTGCCTCCCTGTTAGAATCTGTAGTCAGCAAACTGGAAGAGTTGTCTGCAAGCCTACTGGAAACTAATGGCACTGGATCATCTGGATTTACATCTTGCCAACATGAAAGGTTTTCTGGTGTTAGGCGATGTTGGGACAAAGAAATTCCAACATGCACTGTTCACAAATGTTGTGTAAGGTTAAATGTACTTCCCCCTTTCGTAAGATATTACTTTGAAATACAACATACAGGTAGCTTTCCCAACACTCACTCCTGAAAAATAATCCCAAATTTGCCTTCCTTTCGTGATCGTGAACTACTAGAAACCATTGTCACATTCACGAGAATTAAGAATGGGTAAATTACATAGGCCTACATTACTATGTTAGTAAAATAGTTATATTTTCGCGTATAATTACAGCAGTGAGGATTAGCGAGTTGCTCTTGGCTTATTCGAGTGTCCTAGCAGCTCAAATTTGTGTGTTACTCTCAGATTGTTTGTTCGTAAGTGTTTAAATCAGCACGAAGAAGCGAGCTGCTCGTTGCTTGCGGCTCGCCAGTCGTTCATGACTCACAAGTCTACTGACTTCAGGTGAGCTGTTCTGTCTCTCCCGGCCAGAATTGCCACCATTGGATGGGTTCAGCAACGGAAGAAAGTAAAATTTATTTTTGTTTTGCTTATCAGCAACTCTGTGATCAGTGACAGCCGGCTCTAACAACAGCCAGTTACTGATAAGCGGAGGCTGCTGCATAAAATTCATAAAATCACTAATGATTTATTTTACAAAGAGTGTTTGAAATTTTACCCAACACAACACTTCGACAAGGGTGTTGTTATCTACAATATCCCTTCATTTCAGCATGTGGAGCTTTTAAATCAATCAGACAATCTAGCTCTCGGCTCCTTCTCAACTATCAGACGACTCTTTTGAACGACTCTCCGTCAAGAGCAAGCGCTTGGGAGCTAGCTCTTTAAACTGAACTGGTTCGACCCATTACAACTAGCACGGTGTTCGAAGCACAGTCAACTCCCAACAAACAGTGTTAATTGCGATGAGAGAAAACATGAAATAAGTAAATGTCTACTAAAAAACCAGGGAAAAAAAGGTTATGTTGATCAATTAAAAATACTTTTAGTGCACACAGCTCTTGTGCTGGAATTGCAACAAATCTACGATGAATTTATTTGCTCTAACAAAATAAATAAAGGAAACATGATAAACTCTGTAAAGAAACTTGGTGGTTAGTGTAACTTTGGTCACCCCTGCCATGGAAAGGAAGGAAGTTGTCAGCAAGACTGTGCTAACCTTCAGCTAAAGGTTTCCCTTACGAACTACAGTATTCTTTTTCTCTATTTGGGCAGGATTGTTGATAGCTAAAGGAGTAGAACAATCAAATAGGCAGCACAACTTTATGGGTGGTGGGCCACGTGTGAAAAAGAACATTTGCAGCCTATGGACTGCTAACCAACATCTAGTCTGCAAATGTTTTGTAGCATTGGAATAGGAGATAGACATGTTTCCATTCCGCACACTGTCAGCATAAAATTACAAATGCTGACCATACATGGAATGAGAAACTGTTTTCACGTGCCTTGTGTTGTCAGCTGGTGTTGAAAGTACAGTTTTTGTTTTCACAGCCTGTCCAATAGTTAGATAAAATTATAAAAATTATATTTATTTCTTTATACAAATTTTATTCATCTAGGAAAAGCAGGAGGTCAAAGTTGAACAATGTAAACTAGAACTCTATATTTTCTTGTTCAGAACACAAATGCTGCTCACAATTTGTAAACAAAGGTAGAGCCATTCTTATCTCACAATCACACCACTATATACATACTCCCTTTCCTTGCCACACATTAATTACACATACATTTGTCAGTGAATGAGTTTAGACGGAAGGTGGTTTGTAGTTTGAATGACGGACCTACAGTTACTGAATGTTTGCCAACAGAGGACAGTGACTGGCACCTAAATGGAGTGAGTGAGAGATTTTGGTCAGCACTCAACATCGAGGTCTTTAGCGCTGGTGAAAGTTGACATAAGATGAGTATGGGGCAGCGCCGGAATGGAACGGCAGGGGTAACAAGAGATCCCCGAGAAAACCCGCCGACCAACGGCATCGTTCGGCACGATTCCCTCATGTGAAAATCCAAGGACCGACCCCGCCGGGAATTGAATCCAGATCACCTTGTTGGGAAGCGAATGGTTGGACCATTCAGCCACCACTGCCCCTAGCACCTAAATTGAGTCCAAAAGAATATCATCCTGTGCGCTGTTCTGCCCACACCTCCCTCGCTTCTTTTCGGTTCCTTTTGACAGTTTATATTAGTTTGGGTTGGTTTATTAGTTTACGTTAGCTTAAAATGTCAAAAAATTTTGTGAGATGAATCAAAGGATGGTTTTGGTTTTAATAGGTTAGAAAACGACAACACGAGGCATTACAACTCCTCATGCCGGCAACGAGTGAAGTGTTGTCACAATTGCAATCTCATATTCCTCTACAATTTGGTCTTGGTTTAGGTGCTAGTAGGCTAGTGCAGTGGTGCCAATTAGGCTGCTACACGTTCATGTCTTTCTATTTTTCTCTTGCTCTGTGTGCATCTCCTTTTGTACTCTTTTGACAACAGTCTGGCCAGTAAGTGCCTGTGCTGTCTCAGAAGCATTAAGGAAGACCAACAGTGGAGTGAGTATATTTCTGTACTGTTGATGTAACACTTAAAACACTACTTATCTGCTTGTTCCTGTACCCAACATAAGTTATAGTGTCCCAAATTAGAAATATAATGGTTGAGGTGTCTATTGCTGTAATCCTAACCTAACAGACAATTTTTAGAGGACTATTCTATCACTTATCAGCAAGTATTATAGTGATAAGTAACCAACAAACTTCAAATCATGCAGGGATATAAAAATGAATTTATTAGCTTTGAGTAGTCAGACAGGCACCTAACCCGACAGTTATTCAAACAGCATAATAAGACCAATGTCAACTCAGTAGTTGAAAGTTTGAACAACATAGACTATGAAGTGACTATTCAAGATTCTCCAACCAGATTGTATTATGCCAATTCAGTGTAGAATAGGCCTACGAAAGAATGCTTTTATTGCAGGGCTAGACTACAAACAAAACGGAACAAACCTGGCATGAACATCACAAACTTACGTAGTTAATCAACAACTAGAAAGTCTTTATAGATATCCTTAAGATGATACAGTAGAATTCTTACAGCATTACAATAAAATGTGCAATAATTAATAAATTGATCAGGTAACACTAAAATTAAATAAGTACAACTAATGCTTGTTGGGCCTGCAAAACATGTTCTTGAGAACATGATCATGAATACGGCAAGGAAAGAAAAAAGGAAGGAACGAAAAAAGGAAGGAACAAAAAAAGGTAGGAAGGATTGAAGGAAAAAGAAGAAAGAAAAAAAGGAGGAAGGACAGGGAGGGAGGAAGGAAAAAGAAGAAAGAAAAAGAGGAGGAAGGACAGGGAGGAAGGAAAAACAAGTAAGGAAAGATAAGAAGGCTGAAATGGAAGAAGGAAAAACAAAATTTTTATATACAGCCGGTGAAAAATATTTGCGTAGAAAATGTGTCACTCGCTGAACAAATGATGGCAAAATATGAAATAATTGTCCATTAACATTGGCCACCTAACCCTAGTCAGATTAATGTGCAGCCAGTACTGAAAACAAATTACCTACTTGTCTGAGATCTAAAAATAACCAAAAGAAAATCACAGCACACTTTGGATGTTATTGCAATCATAATATACCTTAAATGTTGACATTTCGATTGTCAGTGGGAAAGCATATGGTGATGGAAAGATACATAATGTTTTTTATACTGTCCTACTTTATTATGCTCTGTCAAATAATGGAATTCTTTTACAGTATAGACTTGTGGTTTATTTTACCACTTGTGAGCAAATAAGAAATGACATCCTAAAATCACTTATAAACATATTTAAAGTAAGTCATTGCTAGATTACACACGGTAGTGGTTTCGTGCTTAGATTTTTTTCCTTGTTGTTGAGGTAACTGTGAGATGAATTTGAGGCTTTAACCATGCTGAACTAAAATAGGACAACTGGGGAAAATTTATTATTAACATTAAAATAACTAAAGTAGTTTATTGATAATACGTCTGACTGGCTAGGTATTACAGTATTTGTGTACTGGTCGGTCGATTTAAGTTCATGTGGGTACATGCATTTCTATTTAAGTGAAATATCTTTTCCTTGATAAAGATAGGCCTAAGTTTTTTTGTTTATTTCTTGGAAATGTGTGTTGACATTAACATAACCATACAGATTTCTCCAAAACTTTTAAGGAGTGCTACAGTTCAATGAAACTAGTTTTTTTATTATTATTAACTGTTAACCATGGTCGTGCTCCCAACAGAGAATAATGCATATAGGCCTACTTCATTTTTCTGTAGCTTACACATACCAACATTAATTGCTGGACATTACATTTGTTCTAGGGTGGTGTTTAATACCATGTCAACAATTTGTTTATGACGCAAGTTTCTTGCTGTACAGAAACTTGCATTATGATGGCCTCAAAGTTCATTGTAAGCCTACTCATTTTTAGACAGTGTTTCTATTCATTTGTGGCTTTTATTACTGAAGAAAATAAACAAGCTTGACCTGCTGGAAATACTTCCTAGTATTATAATTGTGTGTGTGTATCATGAGAAATGTGCAACCAAATTATCCTTTCTTTTTAACAGTGGCACGATTGATTTAGCTTCACTGTTGTGTATTACCCAATATAATAATTGAAATACATATTTTAAAAACTTCTGCAGTTGTGGTATATGGATAAAACTGTAATTTTTTGACTTTGGGTATTAAAAGTGTTAATTAATGAATAGAAATTAGTCAACCCATATAAACATATATTTTTCCAGCACCAATTTGCAAAATCAGCTGTTAATACACACGATTCAGTGTGTAAATGCTACTAGCGAAGTCGTCCATTGAGAAAACAGAAAATTTTCATGACAAATGGGAATCAGAATTTTGCAGGATAAATTTAGGGCCATCAAAATATGTAGTAGTTCAAAATGTTGAAGGACAATTGGGAAGAGAGGAGCAAGAAAAAAACAAAGTGGGGAAACTGAGGTACAAAGAACCAGTAAGGGGTAGGTAGTACACATAATTTTTTGGTACTTGTGCTATTGAAATGGAAAAAATGCAACAAAACCTGACTTGTAAGTGTGCGGACTCAAAAGAAAAAAATTACTGAAGTGTGTTAGAAAATTTGCAACATGAAATTGGAGGATGAAGGAGGTGATGGGTGAGGTGTATAAGGAAACACATTGCCACAGTAATATAATGAAAAGCTAAAAATCTTACATCTACGTACTAATTTTGTAGCAGTGGTAGGTAGGTACATAGAAAAAAACATTACTTACAGCATGTTTGTTAATAGGATGGTGCTCCTTAACAGCTGGCACTTCCAGAATCGGCAAAGTTGCATAATCAGGAATGCTGAACTGTTTCTGGCAGGCAGTGTCACCAATAGTTGTGATCTTCCCAATAAATGAACACACTACAAATGTGATTAACGTACCGCACAAGAATCCAGATATATACGATGGTAACAAAAAACATGAAACTAAACACGCCGTTACCAACAACCATTTTTTGAACCTATAGACTTGAGTACGTATGGATCGTCTACGAGAAATAAGGGGTTTATTAGGACCGTGACCTGGAGTCTTGGAAGGAGGAATGGAACGATAATCTGTAGTTGGTATGCCGGCATTCAAGTCTCCAATGCTAGCAGATGCAAAACCATTTTCTTCACACGCTTCTATACCAGCTTCAACATCTACATCTTCAAATTCATTAGAACTATTGTCAGCACGACGGGCTAAGGAAGACATGCTATAGGAGGTGGATCCCAAATCCTTGCCAAAATTTTTCCCAGTTTTACGCCTACGCAGATGTGACCAGTATTTTCTCCTATGAGGTGGAGGAGTTTTGCATTTTGATGGCGAAGTGACTGTGGGAGTATCAGACACCTCCAACATGTCAACCAAGCTACTTGCTGAACCACCAGCACCTAACCCACTTTTAATATCACTTTCTTCATCATCTACCTCCTCTTCCTCATCAATTTTTACTTCTTTACTTGAAATAACTTTCTTTGGGGAGCCATCTGTATCAGCTTCTTGTCCCTTGCCAGAACTCTCTGAAACACTTTCGGAGTCACTTATACTTGAATCATCTTTGCTTCCACTTCCTCCACCCGACAGTCGCCCTGATCGCTTCTTGCGCTCACTTTTCATCTCACATAACTTTTCTTCTACTGTCTTTGTGATCTTACCTTTAAGCTCATGGAAAAGACGCCAGGTATCGCTTCCTGATGCTAGAGAGTTATCTGCGACGACACCTGAATCCATACTAGTTGACCTCTTACCAAGCGTTCTTAGGTATTCTTTCATTGGGGAAGGGTCTCTAGAGTGAGCTGTGCTTGAGGCAGTAGTGTTTGGAGGAGTCGGCGCAGAATCTGCATTCTGCGATGCTGTTTCCAATTCCTCATCTGCAACACAAATTAGTTGTATCTGAGAATGCTCTTATGTCTCAACATAATGTTGTATTGCAAATTAATAAAACTTCAACTAATAAAAAAGACATTGAATGAAACTATATGGTTTTGTGCATAACATAGGCTCATCTTATGCGCGGGACAAACACAACCAGCTTCCATTAAAAAAAACTGACCATAAAGTTGAATTTGAAATTAAAGCTTGTAATTCTAAACAATTTACATAATTGGATTATAAACAGTACTGTTATTACCTCTATATATATACACATACACAAACAAACACACACACAAACACACACAAACACACACACACAAACACACACAAACACACACACAAACACACACACACAAACACACACACACA
>PNEQ01000510.1:5651-20605 GCA_003012365.1 Medauroidea extradentata | reverse complement strand
ATTATTACATTTTCCCTGGTGAAGTGAGTAACTTCAGGTGTTGCAAGCTTCTCCAGGCTGTAGGATTTCTGGCGCCGACGTTGTGGTTGATCACTTGCTTCATGGAATTCTCTCCATGACGTAGGTTATTGACGCACGTAGGTCAGCCATCACAGGGGGTTGCTTAGGGTATTGCGCCGCGAAAGTAGTTCCACTGTTGTGCACCTTTTGTCCCCAATTATTATATTTGTGTGGATAAATAATTTTATTTCAATGTAAAAACTGTATACTCAAATTTTGGAATCATTTGTGATATGTTTTAAGTATAATTTTGCTGTTTTTGGGAAAATTGGAGTCTGTTGTACCACTCCGCCGAGGTGCGCTATTAGTTACCATTTCCGTCGAGGGATTATTAGTCGTGCAGAGATGCCAGAGTGGGTCGGACGTGTTGCGGGAGCTGTGGAGAAGTGGGGGTGGCGGAAGAAGCCGAGATGGCGTACTCGCGCTGGTTAGGCAATAGTCAGTGACTATCTTTATATGCAGCTAGTTTTGATTTTCTCCTAGAATTGTACGTTGGTGTTGGTAAAAGAAGGGATAAACAATGTAACCAAGTATTTTTTATCTTTCGCTCGTTACAGTATTAAAAAGAAGGCATTCGGGTTTCAGCACGGACATGGAAATAGCATAACCTCGACAAAGTAATGGTAATTTAGTGGAACTGAACCTTAGAATGCTTTTGTTATGGTAGTAGTGATTATGCCATGTAAGTTGAGTATTCGATGATCTGCTTTCGTGCAATAAAACTGCAATACGAGTAACATCTAGTTTTTTTTATATACATTTATAAATATAAACATAACCTCCAACTTTCTGCCTACGAGATAGTAAACACCAAACAGCGAGACCGGGTCACTTCTTGTCGACGTAAACGGGAACAGAAGGACATATCACCATATCAACACAGCAGACGCAGCCGCGTCACAATACGTATATCCAAACATTGTTCAACATGAACCCGATTTGTACAAATAATGCCTTGTACAAACATACAATAATAAAAGAAAGTAATAAATATAAATAAAGAAAATGTATGTATTAAAAAAGAAAATGAGACAAAATCCTAAACAGCAGCTATAACAAATCAGGATAATTTACATAACCTATAACAGATATGATAGTGTCAAATTATATAACAAAATTAAGGGTAAAACTATTTTTAATCTGGATATTCTTAAACTGTTGCAAGTTTGTTTTGTGAGGGTAGGGTACCAAAAGGAAGAGAAACTAAGGTGTGTAAGAAACTAGAATTTGAGGAGGCTGGGGTGATGGTGGTGGTGGTGGTGATGGTAATGGTGGTAGAGTTATGGGAGGGAATGGGGTAGGAAGAAGACACTGACACAGAGTCGGGGGTGAAGGGGGTAAACACGACATGTGAAAAGAGATGTGCAAACATGCGACACTAAATTACTGCCACAAAATAAGAAGGAACTTTTGCAAAAAGAGAAATATCTGCATTCATTGATTTTGTTGGAAATTAAGAATTATGAAAACAATCATGTAACCTTATTTTCAATATGGTAACAAAGCTAATACTTTAAGGGGTGTTAGGTCCCGCCATCTTGTAGTAGGTTTCCGATACCAGCACATCTGTTGTGTGTTTAGAGAATCATTCTCTTTGTAACTAAAACAGTTTTGCAGATTTGCGTAGGAGAGCAGCACACTCGCATACTAGATCTCGTGGTGTTAGCCAACTCCTCACAACCCCCCCCGCCCCCCGACTTCTCGAATTCCTATATCACATACTTTCCCTTGTTACTCTTTACTAACTTACACCCCTCCCTTGGGGCGGTTAACGTTCTCTTTCCCTCACACCATTCCTTTTGTAGGCTGCGGCATTGTTGCCAAACCACACAGATTCACGTACTGTGCGCGCACAAGCTCCCAGTCCCTGGCGTGTACGCACTGTCCGTCGTAAACGTCATGTACACTACAGTAACTGTGGCAAACACGTCCTAACTTACGACGTTACTGCGGTTAGTATGTGTGTCGACATGATATCTGCATCATATTATTTACATGTTTACGGACAAAAAAAGCATACCCGCCAGGGACTCTGAGCTGGCGCGCGGACAGTAGCCAAATAACATTCAGTGTTCAAAAATTTGGTGCATTATATGCCGTTTCTAGAAAAAGTGTACAGCAAAAAATGTCCAAGTGGCGCCAAGATGTTACGAAGGGACGAAAACGTACCAAACGATCCAAAATTATTTACCTGCTTAAGCATGTAAACAGGAGTAATCAAACGTTACAACTTCCATAAGTGGATGATGACAATAGTACATCAGTAATGGAAGCTATAAAAACGTTAAAATATTTTGTTAAATAACTTTTTAGAAATGGTATTTCAAATTAACTTATTGTACCCCTTTTTTGTTACTGTAGGATTAAACTCAGTGATTACAGGAGCTTTTGTCACACGAGTGGGAAACTTATATAAACTGGGATGCTTGCTTGGGATGGTTCCTTCTGCCAGTTTCTGTCATTGTGTCAAAGTTGTGCGAAGCCATCTCTAATGACTTCGATGTCGACGAGACGTTAAGCCTTATATAAACTGGGTTCAGTCCCGGTGGGATTTCATAGAATTTTCACTGCTGGGAATTCATAGAACCGTTTGGAGGGCACATATATACGCATTACCTCTTCCCAAGAATCAAAAATGTTGAAATAATGCAAATTTTGAAACATTGATGACATCTCATTAGATTTACGTGACTTCTGATTAATTGGTTTTCTCCTTCAGTACTGTATATAGCATGCACTTATTAAGTTGTATTGAATTAAAAATTAACAATTTTTTTAGCTAAGAAAATAGAAGTACAGAACGTGTGTACATATATCTACATACATTCGTATACATCTGAAAAGTTTATTTAGGGACTACTTACAATGCGGAGTGAATATTTGAAAGGCAATTTAGGGCAAAATGTAACGAGAAGCACATTTTAATTAAATATTTTCTTGCTGGTGACATTAGCACTGTGGCCAGAGCTTTTGCCTCCCACCAAGGTGATCCGTGTTCGACCCCTGGCAGGGTCGGTCCCCGATTTTTTTGCATGTCTGAAATGTGGGAGGCGTTTCCATTGTCCAGAAAGATTTTTCTTTTTGGGAAACTCCCACTTTCCCGGCACTTCACGTTTCGTAGCTTTTCAGTAGTGGGCTTCATTTCATGGCATCTATCATCGTTCAATATACAGATGCCTACGAGCCCCCAGTTTAAGTGTCCAGGGTGTGATCTGCCATTGAATACCGTTTTCATGCAATATTTTAGGGGAATTGAGCACGACTGTCTTGGAATTTCAATATTTTCCACGTAACAAGTTTTTGAGAAGGCCTACTACCCACTTTTATGACCTTTCGTACCCTAAATATTATTCTCCTTCTCATTTTACAGTGTTAGATAGTAAATTACCTTACTATTGTGTGAAATTTGCTGGGATATGTTAAATATTATTTTATTTATTATTTTCGAGCAAATATCAGACAATGTTTATTATCTAGCTGTACAATGCAAAAATTATATAAATTAATGTAAAAAAAATATGATACGCCTTTTTGAAAGCTTGTACAGAAAAATGCTGTAAATCAAAGCCTGCCGTGGGCCATCACCCTTACATATTTATTTTGATATATTTATGAGAGAACTCTAACAAATAAATTCTAGCACTTTATCCAATTTTGTCGATGAAGTTTTAAAAAAGCAATTACATAAAAATGAAATGTCGGCTAGACGGGAGTGTGACGCGCATAGAAAATTTTTCATTCTGCAAAAACGAAATATGCCATGTTATTAAGCTATTCTTATTTTACAGCTTAAATATTCTTTTTATGCAGGCTAGATTGTTATTATGAGGATCGTATTAGTTCCTTGGTTAACAATTAAATTATGTGTAAATTGAAAATAAATACTCTGTATGTTTCATGAAAATTGGTATTTGCAATTCAATTCTATGATGTTGGACATTCTATTCATGGAATATGGACTCTTATAAGAAAGGATATTTTTTTTATCTTTTAAACATGACTAAGTTAAGTTTGTTGACCTGAATTTATTATTACCCGCAATGTTCTGTGTTCGTAATGATAAATCACAAGTTATAAAGAAAATCAAAAAACAAATGGATGGTTAGACTGTTGTAATTAACTTCGTAATGGATATTCAATTTGTTAACTATTTGATGATATACTTGAGAGTGACTAAAAATAATGCAAAAATCTGAGAGAAACTGACAATCAGTTAAACCATACGATCTGAATACATAACATCGTGAGCAAGGTCTGCCATAGCAGACGCTTAAGTGGCAGGTGTCCCAGAAACAGAAGCAGATTTGCCCTGACAGAGCGAGATTTCATACCAGGTTTGCTAATAGAACATGTTCTATTTCCCGTAGCAGAAACGGTACTAGATTCTGTACCAGACCAATCACTTTGCAGAATCAGATGGACGGCGTACTATGCAGGAAGTGTTTTGAAATAGGTTGAAATTTTACATGTACAGGTGCACCATCCTTTATCCGAAATTCCGAAATCCGAATAGTTCCGAAAACCGAAATTTTTTCGAAGCTTGCACATAATTTTTATTTTTTACATTTGTGAGCCGAAAATCCAAGTTAAAAATATTTGCGGCGTGTTGGCGTGCACGACTTGGCAACGCGGCATAAGCCACGAGGCAACTTGGAAATGCAGCAACTATCGATCGCTGCATTGTTTACCGCTACTAGGCGCTCGCGCTGCCGCTAGTTCGGCAGTTTGACCTTGCTACTCAGCTGAGGCAGGTCATATGTGCGGTATTTTCTTTAATTGTTTGGAATTTTCAAGGGAGTTGTGAAGTGGACTTTGACTGTAGTGATGGCAAAAAGGCATTCCGATATGCCTTTGGGCGGCAGTGAAAAAAAAGAAAACATTCGTCATTAACAATAACTCAAAAAGTGGAATTGCTGAAGAAACTTGATCGTGGCGTGCCTGTACGGCAACTAACTGAGGAATATGGTGTCGGGACTACGACTGTTTACGACTTGAATAAGCAGAAAGAAAAGCTGTTTAAGTTTTACAGTGAAAGTGACGACCGTAAGGCAATGGAGTGCCGAAAGACCATGCATAGGGCACAAAATGAAAACGTTGATCGTGTTTTGATGGAGTGGATTCGGCAACGACGAAGTGAGTGTGTGCCATTAAATGGTTTGATGATCATGAAGCAAGCCAAGAAATTTCACGAAGACTTGAATATTCAAGGCGACTGTCAGTATTCAGAAGGATGGCTGCAGAAATTCAAAAAACATCACGGCATAAAATATTTAAAAATTTGTGGTGAAAAGGCTTCAGCTGATCACGTAGCAGCCGAAAATTATGTCGGGGGAATTCACCAGTATTGTAGCCAATGGAAATCTCAGTCCAGAACAAGTTTATAATGCTGATGAGACAGCTTTGTACTGGCGCTATGTCCCCCGAAAAACACTAACAACGGCCGACGAAAAAGCGCCACCTGGTTTCAAGGACGCGAAAGATAGATTAACAATCATTGCATGTGCAAATGCAGCAGGCTCACACAAAGTGAAACTGGCAGTGATCGGAAAAAGCCAACATCCGAGGTGTTTGAAAGGGGTGCGTATATTTGCCCGTAAAATATTACGCCAACAAGAAAACTTGGGTCACTCGCTAACTTTTCACAGACTGGTTCAACTCGCACTTCGTCCCAGCAGCGAGAGCACATTGTAGTGAAGTGGGATTGGATGAGAACTGCAAAATTGTGTTATTTTTAGATAATTGCTCTGCACATCCACCAGCCGAACTTCTTGTGAAAAACAATGTTTGCTGCATGTACTTGCCTCCTAATGTGACGTCCATTTTGCAACCATGCGACCAGGGAATTTTACGATCAATGAAGTGCAAATACAAAAACAACTTCATGACGTGCATGCTAGCTGCAGTAAACAGAGGCGAAGGAATTAAGGACTTCCTGAAGCAGTTCAGCATTAAAGATGCGATGTACGCAATTGCAAATGCTTGGAATTGTGTTGAAAAATCAACACTAACGAATGCTTGGCACAGGCTGTGGCCTAAAACTGTGTTTGAGGACGAGGAAGACGACGAAGACGACTTTGTAGGATTTCCCGCACTTAGTGATGAGACAGAAATTGTGAACAGTCTCATTACTTACGCAAAAATCATTCCAGATGACTGTGTAAGTAAGTTAGAGGCCGCAGTCATCGAGGAAGTGCTGAATATTGACAAGGACGTGCCCGTTGTACACTCACTGAGCGACGCAGAAATTGCCGGGATGATTTTAAATCCAGATAAGGACGGCGATGGTAGTGAAGACGACGACGGCGAACAAGAAAAAAGTGAAAACGTCTCCATAAATGATATGGTAGCTATGTGTGACAAGTTAATTGCGGGACTAGAGCAACGATCATTTATAAGTGCGCGCGAAGTCATGTCTGTTTACGCAATTAAAGAAACATTGCTTAGGCAGAAACCAAAACCCAAACAAGTTACTCTTGAACAAGCATTTAAAAATGCAATCTGCCGTGCTGCTACGTCAGAGTTAAATCCTGTTCCCGGCCCATCACAAGACGTTCGACGAGACCCGCGCGTCAGCAGCGATAACGGTAGCGGCGGCAGTGATAACGGTGGCGGCAGAAGCGATAATAGCGATGGCGACAATGACGACGCTTCATAAATATTAGGCAGATAACATGTATTGTACAGTTCTCATTTCCATGAATGTTTCAGGTATTTATGTTATGTTTACACTCCATTAACAAATATATTTTATTGTGTACGATGATGCTTGAAACCTTAAATATATCTATATAACCAAACATTGAATAATTTAATCCAAAAACTGAAAAATTCCGAAATTCGAAATCTTGCTGGTCCCAACTATTTCGGATTACAGATTGTGCACCTGTACATGTACTAATAATAACACAAGTGTTAATATAGATAATTTTTTTGTCTTTGGAAATACAGATTATCAGCACAGGGATGAGGCTGGGTAGCAAGTGCCTGTTGGCTTGGATCAAGGTAGGTAGGGAGGGCTTAGCTACCGTGCACCACAACAAAGCGAAGAAAACCTTCGAAAGATATGGCAACAATGTAAGCCAGCCTGGCTACAAAGAATTTTTATTCTCTTTCCTGCTGTCTCGCCCCTTCCCTCCTCCCTTCTACGAACTACACGTTACACAGAGAGGGAGGAACATGCTTTCGTAGTCCAAATATTTCGCATCTTTCCCGCCAGATGGAAGCACATCATTACATACATTTGATTTTGTGTCTACATTTCGTGAACCAGTTTAACAAACTGAAATATTGTTGCTTATAAAATTAATTTAAATGTAACAGTATGATACGGTGTAGTATTTTTGTTTCAAATCGTTGGTTAAAGCGTCTAAATTTGCTACTGTGAGGCGGTCCACCCACCACTTAGGCCTTTATTATTTCATGTCTTGTTTTTGTTTTATTATTTCCTTATGTTTGACTTATTGAATTTGCTATTATCTATATAATTACTTTGAGGTATTGTTGACAGATGTTTGGCATTTTATCTGAATCAGTTTTGAAATTGTTGAATTTTATACGTATTTAATTTGGTTTGTTTAAGCTGAGGCAACTTTGTGTTTTAATTTAAATTTAATATTATAATTTGCAGCTTAACTGTTATTGCATTGTAACTCAGAGCTGGGTGTATTGTTAGCAAGTATAGTTGGATGGCACAGGTGTGCCTGCCCAGTTCCTGGAATTGCTATATTTAGATTTTTAACCGTTTTTCTAATACTTTTACTTTTCACGAAGTGCACGTGCGCCGTCGCTCGTTGAGTGTGCGAGAGAGACAGTAATACGTTTGTGCAGGCTGGCTTGGGCCAATGGAAGGACATGTGGTTCCAATTTATTTAAATTTAGGTTGTAAATTATTATGTAATTATGGTTTTGAGAAGCATATTTTCACTTTTCAAGTTGTTTTAAAGTATAAAAGTTTATAATTTATTATTATATATAATTTTGTATTAATTTTACGTTATGTTTTTACCTTGGTGTGCTGGGTGGCCGCTAGAGGCGCTGCAGGGAGAGAGCAAGCGTCGGTGAGTCTGCCATATTGACTTGTTCGGATGCGGACGAAGATGGATGTGTTGAGCGGTGCTTTGGCTGTGTGGGAGCGAGGTGGCGGAGCAGCGATGTATAAATAGTAATCTTTTAGTCACAGAGTGGAGGGCTCGCACGTTTGCGAGAAAATTATGGTTGTGATGTCGTTGCATGTTTTGAACTTTGAAAATTTGTTTTAACTTATTTTTTTTTAAGTTTTGGGGTTGCGCTGTTCTCTCCCGGGAGCGTCAGGCTTGGACAATGATGAAGACTATTATGATTGAAATCTAGAGTTTCTGTATGTAAAGTTGGGTTTTTTTTTTAAAAAGTTAATTAATAAAAACAGTCACGCCAACAGGTTTTTAATTTCACGTAGACAACAGCAAACCTATACGATCACAACCGGCCACGTCAGAGGTTATGTCAACAATTATGTAAGGTAGCGTCATCTTCATTAAGTATCGCCCGACGTGTTACATTTCTTGGTGCCGTGACCAGGATGTTCGAAGGTTTGACAACATCTTCATTAATTTTCACCTGACCCGTTACATATTCTGGTGCCGTGACCAGGATTTTAGGTCAACGACTGCGAAGTAATTTCATCTTCAGTTATCAACCGACGTGTTACACTACTGAAATTACTTAACAAAAATTATGAAAAAATGCATGTAAAATACATTAGTAAACTGTTTCAAACAACTGTTTTTAAAAACTGAAGGTGACACATAATTCCTCGTACTTTAATCTAGCAAGGGAATGCAGTAATTATATACACTATAATTTTTTTTCTGATTCTTGCTGCAAGGGCTGCAAAATTAGTATGTAAAGTTTGTTTGAAGTTGTAACGGGCCTCATTGGCACCTCATTAAACAAATGTATTTTAATATAATCTAACAGCGATCTTGTAAGTGGTCTAGATAATGGTATTTGCAAATCATACACTGGGGTAGAGGGCGGCTTATGTCTCTGAAAGAAGGGGAAGTGTCGCCGCCGCACCATTGTCATGGCACTGCGGGCCGCTACAGCGGACCTCCCCTCCTCACGTTTTCTCCCTTCCCCTAAAGGGCTGGGGGGCAGGGAACACAGGACCGCCCCTACCAACAACCAGCCAATCACAGCTGTGCCCAATATATTATTAAATTATAATAAAATGTGCAATTATATTTAAGTAAGGGTAATTCAGTGTAATCAAGGGTATGGTGTTAATTAACTCAGAAAAGAAAGTAAATGATGATAATAAACGGTGACGTGGTCTGCAGCCAAGAGGTCGTTAACCGTGGGGCGTGGCCTAGCAATTGGAAGCTGCTGGGCTGATTGGTCGACAACGTTTTAGCGTGGTAGAGCCGGGCGTTGCTTGAATTTTGGAAGTTTTGGAGACTCTGCCACAAGCCCCGGAAGAGGGCAGAGGTACTGTCGCGGGCCGGCGTCACCTGCGATTGATTTCAATTGTGTGAAAAAAACTTGTAATTAAACCTAGTAAAGTTGTTTTGAGCTATTATCATGCAGGCCACGCCTCGTACGTATGAATTGCGGCTACAGGCAGCGTACAAAAACGTATCCGCCTGAGCCTAGAACAAATTATTTTCTACTCCCGGAAGCCTGTAACATATGGTGCCCAATGTGGGGCTCGAACAACCAAACGACCCTGGACACTAATGCGCTCGATGGTAAAAATCGCGAGAGACTTTTATATTTAGAAGTGAAATAACTCGCGGCACAAAATAATATCGCAGCGCGGTGGGTCGTAGCAGCGGAAAGGTGCCGAAGAAGCAGATGTCCGAAGAGGTCTGGAACAGCTTGTTCCAGAGAAGGTAAGGCAGGTTCATATGTATATACGATCTTTGTTTCTCCAATATACATATGACCACATTCGCAGGGTATCTGATATACAAAGTTGTGAGTTTGTAGTTTTTCAGTGACTGGTTTTACCCTGGTGACCATACTTTTGATAGGAGATTTGGATCGGAATGCTGTTTGAAGTCCGTATTTGTTTTCCAGGCGTCTTATTTTTTCCGAAAGGCCTCTAACATATTGAATAACTAGGGTTCCTGCTGGTTTTTCGGTTCCTGTAGGCCTAAGTATTCTGTTGGGTTTCATGTGCTGTTTGATGGTGTTCGCCGGAAAACAATTGGTTTTAATTTTTTTTTATTTGGTTGTGTTCTATCACTCAGTACAGATTTGTTGTTGGAACAAATAATCTCAGTTCGGTTAGCTAGTGTGCCAATTATGCCAGTTTTTGTGCTTTTAGGGTGGTTGGAAGCAAAATGTAGGTATTGGCCTGTATGTGTAGGTTTCCTGTATACTTTAGTTTCCAGACTGCTGTTTTTCCTGCTAACTAATACGTCTAGAAAAGGAATGCCGCCATTGGTTTTTTTTTCATATGTGAATTTGATTGATGGCCTCAATGAGTTTAGGAAGTTCACAAATTCCTCCAGAGTTTCAGGTCCATGTTGCCAGATAGTGAAAGTGTCGTCTACGTAACGAAGCCAGATTTTAGGAGGAGTACTGCTTTTGCTAAGTACTTCCTGCTCAAAGTTCTCCATGAATATGTTCACCATGAATGGTGAAAGTGAAGACCCCATTGCTATGCCGTCTGTTTGTTTCTAGAAACTGTCATTAAACTGCAAATATGTCGTGGTGACACAAAAGGCTATGATGAATGATATTGGTAAAGTTGGGTCAGCTTCCCACTTGACCTTGACAATGTTGAGAGTTTCAGCCACAGGTACAATGGTGAAAAGACTTTGGACATCAAAACTCACTAGGGCGTCAGTGTTTCCTATGTTTAAAGTTTTGGCTATGGAAATGAAATGACTAGAGTCTTTGACAAAAGTTGGTGTCTGGCCTGCGAGGGGTTCAACAAATTTCAGGAGATATTTTGATAGTTTTTGACATGGAGCATTACAGCAGCTGATGATCGGGCGCAGAGGCATGTCGGGCATATGGATTTTTGGAAGACCATATATGTGGGGTGATCTATTACTGTGTGGCGTCAGCTCTGATCTTGTTTTATCTGGGATGTGGCTTTGATGTTCTCTCAAAGTTTGATACACTTTTCGCTCAACACTGGCAGTGGGGTCTTTTTCAAGATGTGTGTATTGTTCAGTGGTGATCAGGTCTGTAATTTTTTTGTCATAGTCTGATTTATCTAGTACCACAGTAGCACAACCCTTGTCTGCTGGAAGGATTACAATGTCAGAGTCGGATTTTAGAGTTTTGATGGCTTTGAGTTCATCGGGAGAGATATTTGGTTTTGGTGAGCCAGCCGAGGTAATCGCTGTGCGCACAGACCAGCGAAATTCGTCTTGTTCAGCTGCAGGGAGTTTGTATATTGCACTCTTGACGGATGAAACTATGTCAAGGACAGGAATGTGTCGTGAAGCAATGCAGAAATTGAGACATTTTTGCAAAACACTTTCCTCGCAGTTGGACATGTTTCTTGAGGATGCATTAATGACTGTGTTAATACTTTTTGGTGCGGAGTGGGTTTTTGTGTTCCAAACTTACCAGTACAGTGAACACAAAAACCCAATCCGCACCGCCTGCCTATTCCCATCCGTCAGCAGCCTATCACTCCAATGAGGCTGTTCGCTCACCCATTTTTGATCACGTGTGGTCTGTAACTTTTTCATCACGTGCGCTCTGCAGCTATTTTGCCATTGTGATTTGACGATTTTGATACGTGCTGTCTTCTGGACTTCTCTTGGTTTCTTTTTTTTCTCGTGCCTAACAATGTGTCGACGAAAATTCTTAGATGCCAACCATGACATACATTCATTCAGAATGAATGAGCCTGTTGAATTAAATTACTACAGTGGAACGTCGTTAAAACAAACCCTGTTAATACAAAGTTCTCATTAATACAAAGTGATTTTTATTCCCCTTGGAACGGGACAAGTTTATTTATGCATTAAAATATGCAATATCAAGTTCTCAAGTAGGTAAAAGGAAGTCATTGTGGTGAAAATACTATTTGATTTGTGGGGATAAACAAAGTTACCAAAATTTTATAACCTTTTTAAGGTTTTAGTGATCACCTTTAATAGAAACCTCATATTTACAAACAGCCAAAATTTTGATAACTTCAGGTTTGTATTAAAGAGGTTTGACTGTACTGTATTTCAATCAATCAACAAGTGTGAAAGTACCCTATAAAAAGTTTCACAATGTGACATTGCTGACAATTTACCTTGCCGGCGATATTCATGTTTCATTATCACGAAATCATGCTTGACGTGTAACTACAGAATGGTCATATGCACTTCCAACGTATCCATTTATTCAAAATACGTCATTTTATTGAAACACTTTTACTATTTCAATAAATTCAATATAACCATATTTTGCAAATTAGCCCCAAAAAGAGGATGTTGCGGTAGGAAGAAAAAATGTTGCCCGCGATGTATATGCTGCTTAATTTTGTGCCAAATAAAGGTCTTGCATGCATGTACATAGTATCCATTTTATCAAAATACACCATTCTACTGAAAAATATTACTATTTCAATACACTTTATTATGATATTCTTGAAAATAACTTTAAAATATGGTTGTTGCGGATGCAAGAATATATACAGCAGGCAACATTTTTGCTTAATTTTGAGCCAAAAAAGATCATATGTCCACTTTCACTGTATCTATTTATTCAAAATACGTCGCTCTACTGAAAAATTACTAGCTGAATAAACTTTATAACGATATTCTTGCAAATAACTTCAAAAAACGGTCGTTGTGGCTGCTAGGATTGCCAATTTAGAGTTTGGGGATTGCGTAAAATAACTATCCTATTTGTGAGAACAAAGAAGGGTCGTTGAATCAGGAGTTTACTGTACTTATAAACTATTATTACTTTACATTTCCTTTGTGGAACTACACAAGACACGTGACTTGCCATATCACACAACAAAACTATGATACTGTAGTTGCTTATTGCTTCCCGTGCTTGTCTTTGCACATGGTGGCACAATATTGGTCCCCTCCTGGAGCTTGTTATGTCTTCAATTCACAACTGTTTGGTATTACTTAATCAAATGTCTTCTAAACAGCAATTTTGTCTTTCAAACTCATTTTTAAAAAGTGTCACTAGAAGTTTTGTAACATTTCTAATCTGTACAACATAAAAAAAAACATTAACTTAGTTGCAATATCCCTCACTCCCTTAAAACCAACAATGCAGTCTATAAATTTTGAGAACCAGGGTAAAATACTGGAACCATTCCAATCCTTATTTCTGAAATGCTAGTACTACAGCAACTACTAAATATAGATTTCCAAGAATCGTATGTTCTTGCACCAACCTACCATTTACCAAAATGTAAGATGGAAAAAGTTATAAACCATAATTTTGCTACTACACATAAAAGCACAGCCTTCACTTCCAACTTTACTGCTCAGCTTTATTGATTCCCTTTCACCTGATTAAATATGACATTTTCAATTTATGAGACATCTTTCAAACCTTATTGTATATTAAGTACAGTAAACTTTTGCAAATGCAGACTTCAAGACACAGTGGTACTCAGAAACTGCTGGCGACGTACAGTATGCTGCACTGTACTGTTTTTGCTCATCAAGTCATATTTGTTGGTCATTTCAGCAACAAATAAAGTTAAATTTTGTTCAGAATGCACTGTCCTAGCAAAACAGGAAAGAAATGTGTTGTGTTGCTATTGTGTAATATAACCTTCAGTGATGTTTCTAACAACGGTTTCTCTGAAATTCGAGGTTTTCACAAATAATGGGTTGTTAATTCCCCGAGACCCAGATCAGTGAGTTTACTGTACAAACAATTCCATGTACTTATCAGCAAACGTCATCCACAAACACTAACTGTCTTCTCTTTGTAGAATGAATCACAGAGTCCTAAGAGAGTTAATGTGAAAATGTCATATTACAAAAGGTGAAGCTAAAACAATAGAAAAAAACAAAACAAGCAATTTAGGAAAGGGAGCTCACCATACACCCTGGCTCCTGCTTGATGACAACCTCCTGTTTCACGACGGTCTGCGGGGGTGTGGGTGAGCTTGCATGTCCAGAGGCATATAAATCATTGGAGCTGGTCCGCCGACTGCCAGCTGGCGACTTACTCGGTTCCGACTGCTTCAACCTCTTCACCGGGTAGTTCAACCTGCTCACACAAAATGTTTTCTTTCAGACCATCACTCACCACACCAGCTTATCAAAATTCCTATATTAATAATGGTACCACACATAAACCACCAAGTAACATTTTTAACTATATTTTATGCTATAAAAATGTTCAAAAACTAAGTACAAAGGTACACACATACAATAATATTCCTCAATCCCAATTTTATGTTCTGTACTAATGACAAATACTGTAACCATGTTTATTTAGTAAAAGCAAATACTTTGCTTGGTCTTCTGTAATGATATACACTATTATGCTCAACATCAAAAACTGCAATGGTCACTGCATTTTACCTGTTAAAATTCAAAACTTAAGATTGTAGTGATTACATAAAACTCAACATAGACCATATTTTTTTATTAACAATCCAAAAATTCATCATTAAAGGAACAACACTTGAAATTAATTGTTTAAAATGCCTTGTTAACACTTAAAACAATCATCAGTTAACTTCACTATGGCAAAAGACCGAATACGACGCAAATTATACTGTGGTTTACACAAATAAAATGTACGTTATTCGAGTATTAAATATATTTGCAAATTATATTCATGTTTACATTAGATTGACCAAACATAAAAATAATTCTTCTGTCTCTTGCAAATTAAACAAATCCTCCATGGATAACTATAATAATATGATGTGTTCATTTATAGTACTCTAGTGACTCCACATACTCCCCTTC
>PNEQ01000509.1:51358-73020 GCA_003012365.1 Medauroidea extradentata | reverse complement strand
TTACGTAAGCAATATTTTGAAGTGAATATCAACTCTCTATCCCGAAGGGTTCGATAGATATCGATAGTTGATTGGAAACACATTTAAGGTCTTTTCACCCCCTTAAATGTTAAATTTCGAAAAATCCTTAAATTGGCCAATATGCATTTTTACGAGTTTCCTATTAAAGTAAAAATCACGATGATAGGCCGTCGGGTTTTGAGCTCTATCGACGTTTCTTCGGAAACATATTTCACCCCTTTTCACCCCTTTAGAGGTCGAATTTCGAAAAATCCCTTCTTAGTGCTCGCCTACGACCTGAGGGGAACCCCCACAAAAAATTTCACGATTCTAGGTCCAGTGGTTTGGGCTGCAGTTTGATATGTCAGTCAGTCAGTCAGTCAGTCAATCAGTCAGTCAATCAGTCAGCTTTCATTTATAGTGCACTATCTGCAGTTAGAGATCTCGGTATATAAAACCACTTAGATTCCGTGTTTCGACACTGAGCTCCTCGGTTTAAATCACGCTTAATCAACGTGTTTGACATTTATTAAAATCAACACAACGAATCGTAACAAAGCAACAGATCTTTCTTGTATTACCTGTACATGCAGTTAGTTGCAGCAATCTATAGTTCTTGTTCTGCATCACATCACAGCATTCACGGCTGTTGAAAACAGACGGAAGCCAAAGAAAAAGAAAAGTGTGGAAGATGTGTTGTGTGTTGATATATTAATCAAATCCGTTGGAGCTTAAGTAGCATAACGTTTAAAATATTGTCCTTTAAATTTTGGGTAAAGCCTATGATTTAATAACGTTTCTTCAGCATTAACAGCTTGAACTCTCTTCACACGCCAATATATTGGAGAAAACAAAGACTTTAATAAAAAAAAAGTTAAATACACACATATGTGCATATGTGTAGCAGAGGACAAAATTTAATAAAATATAATAATGTGCATTTCGTATATTAGCTTAATTAATACAAAAATCTTAAGCATATTTTTGTAATCTAAATAAACTAAAACAACGAATCTCCAAAAGTTCGACATAAAAACGTTACTGGAAGTTAAAAGACGCTAAAAGATTACTACATAATTTACAGCGGCTTAGTATAAGCTAGTTTCTATGAAAATGTATACATTAATTAAGTGTCCCATGCGGGATCTTGGCTGTTGGAAAAGGGAATACCGATACGAAAAAGAAAAAAAAAAAAAAAAGAGGGGGTGGTGTTTAGTGATTAGTTTATCCATTTTGTATACAGGGTGAGTGGGAATAACACCCACAAACGCTGGCAGGTAATTCCTTAGGAAAAAAATTAACCGAAAATGTAATATCCACTTTTCCCGAAAGTGGTTATTAAGGAAGATATGCGCCCCAAAAAGTAGGATTTTGAAATGATTTTAATTAAATATTTTAAAATCTAATTGCGATTTAGGGACAAATAGGCGAATAGTGTATTGTATAATGGAGACCATTCACCACGGAAAATGTGGTTGGAAATATCAACCACCTTCATTGTGTAAATAGGGGTTGCCACCCTGCGTTTGCATGAAATTTATTAACGAACACTTGTAAGAGATTTATGTTCTGTATTTATTAATCAGCACGTTAAAATTAACAAAAAATGCCGTCTTGTCCGAACACTCTCAGGTGAACCGTTTGCGAGAAATCCGTGGTGACATTCAAAGCTGAAAGAGCGTGACCTCACAGCTAAGTAATCCACTGCACACGGGACGTGTAACTATGATGAAAATCTGACACTGCGTTACTATTATTTACCCATTTACGCGACACTTTACACGTTAAAATTACAGTGGGCGCTCTCTGTGTTACAAAATGAAGTTGTGGGAGTAGTTTCTCAAATGTCTCATCTAGTATCACATACACGTTTTATTTCATTAATTAAATGTAAACATCAGTACTGGTCTGAAAATCACCAACAAACTTCACCCGCGTACTCGTTATTAAAAATTATAACAAGTCATACGTGCAAAATATGGTATACGAGGTTTCGTAAGGTGGTGGGCCACCTTGAAGTGTAAGCCTAAACCTGTGTTTATTATAAACATTGCAGAAAGTATGTGACATGTATGACTATGTGTAATTGGACGATTATGTACAACCTCTGCGATTCCCGTCGCTGCCATTACAAGTTAACATAGTAGAACAAATAATGGTTGCAACCCAGATGTTGCATTAACCTTCGTGATGCTGAAGCCTAATTGGATATGGATTATTGGTCAGCACGCTAACTATGCATAAGTAATTTGCCGCGTGTCTCCCCTCTGAACGTTGCCGTTCGCGAGGTATGTGCATAATGGTTGCAATTTACGCACCTGGCATGGAAGCAACATACATCACGCTCAATTTAATCGGATATGGACTTACATAACACATGTGGCAGGTCCACAAATGCATTGAATAGACATGGTGTGATGTTAATGTATGCTGTATTCGTTACATAAGAACAAATTCGTACAGCCACGATGTTTTGGCGAAAATATTTGTACTCCATTTGATTTCAGTGCCTTACGTACACATCTGCAGCTTAATAATTACTTTCGGGAAAAGTGGTTCTTACATTTTAGTTTTATTTTTTTTTTTCCCTAAGGAATCACCTGCCAGCGTTTGTCGGTGTTATTCAGACTCAACCTGTATATATATGTGTGTATGTTTACTATAGAATATCCAAATTGGCTGGAGCGATTTTGATGAAATTTTCTGGCAATCTTCAGATTAGCCCAGCGAGTAATCCTGTGAAGTTTGGTAGCGATCAGATCGACAGAATTGTTTTGCTACTTTTGTGTCATATATTCGCTACAATTTAATTAATTATTAATAATATATTAATTAATTATTAATTGTAAATAATACATTAATTAAGTAGGATCGAGACTTGGAAGTGTGCGGCATGTCAATGTATATACTTCAATTTTTGGCTATATACAATTAGTGCTAGTATCCTTTACATTCAATTAAAAATTGAAAATTGTTTTTTAAAGATATAAGGGCCTGAAACCACAAAATCGACGAAATGGAAGACATTAATTTTTTACAGTTTTTAAAATGACAATATCCAGGCCTCTATAACAACTGAATTTAAAAAGTTTTACTATCCGAAAATCTCTACGCGAGGGGTTTACGGATATTTAAATTATTTTCGAATGAAAACGCGAGTATTTTGAAGTTAGGTTATTTTAGAGTTATAGTTATTATCATAGTAAAAATTACTAAACTGACAGTTTTCGATTATTGTACACAGTTTGGTTTTCTAACCCTTGTTTTCCTAAAAACAATTTTTTATTTTTTACTCGAAAGTAAATAACACTACCGCATAATGATACATAGGCCTAAATAAAGATCTACTGATATAATATCTACTTGGCAAAAAATTTTCATTGAATTTTTATGAGTACTTCAGATTTTGTTGACGATTGAGTGTTCCAGTCGTCTACTCGACATCGTATCTTTACGTATCCCTTAAGGAAAACTATTTTATTGAGGATAACACATAACCAGAATATATTTCATGTGAAACGTATAAGATAATATAATGCAGCACTGAACTAAAATTTCAGTTGAGTATTAAAAAAGACGTATTTATTTGCCAACGTATCGTGAATTCTAATACGAACTCTAGAGTATTTTATCAGTGTATTAATCATTTTTAGTAGCGTAAGTTTGATCAAAACATTCATAAATACGAACTAATTCACTTTCATCAGTTTCTTGCTATTTACGTACACGAGAGTTATTTTGAGTGACCTAGTACGACGTTAAAAACTTACACATTTGCCTGAATACAGTATATTCTGCTGACATTTTAAACTACTTTATAAAATTAATTACACTTACATCAGCATAAAAGTACCAGTATTAAATACAATTTTTAATATTTTCCAGGAGAGAGATAAGTTGATTTGTGAAGTATGTTTTTACTCCACAAATATTTTACAAAACGTCAAGTTATTTTATAAAGTAAGTATTATTGTAAAGCCCCAATCGACTAACAATGTTGAATTACAAACGTACTTTGATGTACCTACAAAATTGATAACCAGAGCATATTTCATAGCAAATCCACACATCAACAAATAAATTTCAAGCGATTACAAGAACTCTAACAGATAACAAATGTGCCCTATAAACCAAACTACAGATAGTAACACCTTAAAATTAAATAAGACAATTGAAAATTCCAAAACTACAGTAGTACTTACCGTTAAATTGATAGCAAAAAATATATCTGCGAACTAATATGTGTGAGATTAACAGATTGCCTATTCACAGTGAAAATGAACCAATGAAGTCAGGAGGAGGAACACGAAACAGTAATATCTTACAGGAATCAAGACTCAGTGACGTCAGTATAAGATATATGAACTAATGACATGCTTGAGAAGAACACCAACCAGAATCCTTGATATAAAAATACGGACCAGTAAATTCAACACGATAAATGCGAACTAACGACATCGATAAATGCTACGTAGAACAGAAGCGTAAAAAACAGGAGCACGAACTATTGACGTTAGTGAAAAGAAACGAAGCCTAAGGTCCGTATCTATAAACGGCTTTCGAATGACAACCAACTGCTATCCCCATAGATAAAGCATTGGGTAGCAGTTGGTTGTCATTCGAAAGAAGTCTGTAGATACGGCCCTAAATCACCACCAGTCAACTCGACAAACGAACCCACAAATCCATGATATTGGAATAACGGATGTTATTTTAATACACATACAAATCTTTACTAAATCAGTGGATTTAAGATTTGGCGGAATATAGTACGGTTACTCTGTTGGCAATGTAAAAAAAAATCACTATAATTTATTCATGAGAACACTTGTATTGTGTAAGGTTGCAGTTTGTTCTAAAATATTGTTTCGACTGGATTATTCATTGAGACTATGATTTTTGCTGAGACTTAAGAATTTAATCAGTTTTTATTTGGATTTGCTGTTCAGAGTTATGGTGCTTCGGTGATGTAGTGGTCAGGCAACTCGCCTAACAGGGCGGCGATCCAGATCCAAATTATTGCGGGAAACATGGCGGACGTTGCCATTGTATGGTTGGGTTTCTCGAGAAACTCCTGTTCCCCTCGCCCTTTGCATTGCTTTGCGTTTGTTATAGGCTCTCAATGCTCTGTGAAAATTTTTCTCCGTCGATTTACGGAATTTCCGGTAAAAATTTTTCCGGATACCTCCGTGAATTCACGGAAACTTATTTCCTAATCCAACAGAAGTTTCCGTAAAACAGTTTCATCACACGGGACTGAGCCATACTTACATGTCTATAATGCTACAATTGCATTTCTACATATTTGCAGATTTACTGGTGATGTTATTAAAACATATCGGTAATATTTACAGCTCTCTAACCCATAACTTTACAATTTTTTCCGTTCAATTGTCCGCAGACTTACGAACACATTACGTATGATTCCGTAGCCTGTATTTACTATAGACATGTCCGTATTTTATCTTAACGGACACTATTTCCTTTTATTAACGGTACCTTTCCGTTTTAAATTATAACGGTGTACACGAGAGTATTTCAAGTGGTATCGAATGCCAGTGGAATTTTATAGTATGTTACTAAGTAGTACTAAACAACAGTTGCTAAAAACTCTCAGAAACATGAGATGGCACTGTTAAAAATAACTTTCGTTGTTTTACGGAGAAGTGCGATAAAAAATTCTCCAGAAGTGTCCGTTAATTAACCGAAGGCAACTAACTCCACTTGTATAAACTCATATATTTATGAGACTTCTTTAGGATGCAGACACAATAATACGTACGGATTTTTTTTAGTTTGCTCTCACAGTTTTATATATGTTTGATTAATGAAACAAAATTATGTATAACCGTGTTACCAAGTAATATTTCCGTTAATTAAACAGACATTTCCGTAAAATTGTCCGTAAATTCACGAAAATTTTTAACAGGGATGCCTGTGGGCAGCCAGATTAGAAGTTTGCCTCTAGGAAAGTGTTTTCCTGCTATGCGGTATTTTCACTTAGACCCCTTCAATGTATAATTGAACCTACGTACAAAACGCTATTTCCATATGTTTCGAGGTGGGGCAACGGTAACACGTTGGACTCATATTCGGGAGGGCCCGGGTTTGATTCCCGGCTCCGTCCATCCTGATTTTGGTTTTCCGTAGTTTTCTGGAACCCTTCGAGGCGATTGCTGGGATGGTTTCTTAACAAAGGCCATGGCCGATTCCTCTCCCAGCTCCTGTCATATTACTAAGTTTTGTGTCACAGTCTGTAATGACCTCTCTGTCGAGACGAAAAACCCACTTACCTTACTTTGTACCAATATAGGTTTAAAAAAAAACTAAAATGGTATTCCTATAAAACCTCTATATTTATTGAAACATTCGAGATTATCGAGGTCTTGTTTGCTTTAAAAAGGTTCTTACGTATATTTAAAATTTATAAGTTTTTTTTTATTTAGTACAATAAATTAATTACCAAGAAGAAAAATTTTAACCACCATTCAATTCGGACAATCCGAAAAGCAAGTATTCAGAGGATGTTACATTTAGCAGTGATGCCGATGCTACGTAATGTGACGAAACCTTCCTTCCTTACAAACGGTCTTTTCATGTGTTTTTTATTTTCGTAATTTAGACAATTCTACCAAAATTATGTGAATGTCACAAGTACTACACGCGACTAAGCTAAACAGCTAGTAACGGGTAAACAGCAGTTAGTATGTGTACGTGTATATATAATACGCATAATACGTATGAATAAATGTGCAGAAACCGAGCGAGGTGAAATTGTTCTTAAGAGGGCGTGGTACATAATTCAACGCTAAAAGCATTAATTATAACTGTTAGGTTTCTTGAAGCCAATTTGCGAAAATTAAACAATAGCAATCCTAGACAACAGTTTTAGCCAACGTTTTAAACAAAATTGTTTCCAGTGTTACGAACTTCTGAGGCACGATCTCTGACGCCGGAACCACGTGCATTTAACTGCGGCGCAAGAGATCACGCGTAACGAATTAGTAATTCTGGATAAAGATTTACTCATAAAGTTGACAAATACCATTATCTAGGATTGTCATTGAGTATTTTATCCATATTGGCTTCGAAAAAAGCGTAGAAATTAATTGATGTTTCCAGCGTTTATTTATCTACCACGCACCTCAATTTTCAACGTCTTAATTTTTATTTTATATTCCTACCAGATATTTTTTTCTTATTTTAGACAAATTGTGACTAAATCTTCCTCGCAGGAAATTTTCGTACCTCCCATAGTTTTTTTTTTTTTTTTTTTTGCAATGAATCGTAAACATCAAAATTGGCACCTTGCGGTTTTACGCACGCCACTAAAACCAACTGACATGCCAAACCGAAAAAATTCACAGTGTATAACAATGTTGTAGTCTATGACTTGACACATACAAAAACAATATGTGTATACATATATATATTTATATAACACACACACACACACATATATATATATATATATATATATATATATATATATTTGTAGTTAATATAAATGCTAAATTTTTTTAATGAAACCTAAAAAATTAATAATTTTTTTAAATACAAAAATATGTTATTTTTGTTTTTATACGTGTCAGGTCATAGCCCACAACATTGTAATGCGCTGTGCATTTTTTTTTTTTTTTTCGGTTTGGCATGTCAGTTGGATTTTGTGGCGTGCATAAAACCGTAAAATGCAAATTTTGACGTTTACGACTCTTACACAAAAACTATGAGAGATACACAAATTTCCTAAGAGGAATATTTAGTCACAATTTATGTCTAAAATAAGGGAAAAAAGTCTGGTAGAAATATAAAAATTAAAAATAGACGTTGAAAACTTAAATGATCTGCTCAGATTCATCGCATTCAGGAGAAACAGGGTTCATTTCCCAGCTCTGGTTAGCTTCAGTTCTGATTTACAGGATTTGCAGTTTGGAAAAAACTCCAGGGCAATCATAGCATTGGTTTCTATGCCTTGGCCGAATTGTTTTCCCACGCCTACATCTTCAGCGGACGTAATGCTGTTTACGGGAACATTGAAAACCTATAAAATAATTAGCAAAATTAATGTATTTATAACCATATACTCTTACTGTGTTCTGTTTATTGACACAACTGTAGTTATATTAAGAACATTGCAGTAGTTCTGAGTATTGTAATTTTTTATTTACATTTTAGCATGCACGCTATACAAACACACTACATTTCAAATATTTGAACGTGCACAAAAAAATTTATACGACGTCTAACAACGCTGTCTCCCTTATCTCTATGCAGGAAAATTGTTCTATTGCATTTGACAGTTTCCTTTTTCTAGCAGCTGACAATTTCGTAATTAATACAAGGCTTTTACGATTGTGTATCGTAACTTCACATTGTAAGTAAGTAATGCGCATTACTTCTCAAGGCTTAGAGAGTACTTCTTAGACGTGTAGGAGAATAATGGAATTTTCGCTCTTTAGATAATTTCTAAAAACATTTCTGCATATGCATTGATTAATTAAATGTATAAAAATAATATCACGAAAATAAACTAAAGAAAAAATGCACTGATAATGTATACTAAATAAAACTAATACCGAATGATAATAAAATACTTTTGGATCTGTGGAAAGAGTTAAATTAGACAGTCTTCAATATCTAAACATAACAAAAACGAGGAAAGATTTGTATACAGCGCAGCGTACTGAAATCAGATTACTTTTTAATGAATTGATGATAAGTTACACCTTCATACTTACCAGTAGCATGAAAAGTATTGGACTTGCATTGTAGTATGTAAAACTACAAGTAAAAAACCTGTCGAACTAAGAGTTCTTGACTGTCATGCGTACAATTCAAGAATCTCCATAATGCTCGTAATATTCGAGGGCACGAGGAGGTGCTCAAGGACGTGATCTTTCTCGCAATTAACAACACATCCTAAATACGTGAGGCATAATCCGTCGGGATCTGAAGTAATCTCAGCGCACGTGAACTACTCAAGGTATATTCGTGTTTAGATAGGGTGGGGATGATACAGCACTGGGGTATATAAGAGCATTTGTACCTTGCTGTTGTTGTCGCTGGGGAACCATACGATCCTTCACCCTCAGGCCGTGCTTGAAGTCCCTTGTTGGAGTAGACCAGTGTCGGACCGGCAGAACACTGGGCCCTCGGCAAAATCTGGGTGGGTTAGTTGCCAAGTGGTGTAAAGTCTAAAATGCAAGTATTTCAGGAAAGAGAATTTAAAGTTTGTATCTGTGGTAAACTTCAGGGATTACTTCATTTAATACGTAATGCAATGGAAAAATGTACTGGACTAGGACGCACACCATTTCGTAAGTATTGGCAATTCTGAAGTGGTGTAAGTCCATTTTCGATTTTTCTGTGACTTACACCACTTGGCAACTAACCCACCCATATGTCTGAGGGCCCCCTATCCAAACTAATAATTTCATATTGATTGTACCAAGCAAGTTTTTAGATACTAGTCACGTATATAGTGTATAATAAAATTATATTTTTCCATAAGACTACTTTCTTCATCTAAATAATAAACAAAGCACACACAGTGTTGAATACAACATAATTAAATGACATCGGATGTTGTTTAAAAGGTATTATTCTTAAAAAATGTATTTTTTCGTTGTTATGAAATAATTCGTACTGAACATGCATAGTCATACCATTAACTTTTTTCTGAGTTCGTCACTTGTACATACGATGTCGTCTATGATGCCGCTTTTGTTAACTTTTTTGAATAAGTCTCTCTCACAGTTCATGAGTAAGAGTTGAATACTTCAGCATTTCACATGCGAGAATTAAAGGACAACTTTTCCACAACCAAACGGACGCATCCTCAAGAAAACAAACACACACTATACAGTGGCCTAAGCTGCGTAATTAATCACACATACACAAGAGCTGCATTTTAGATGTCTGTCAGAACTAAACAGCTGTAAGCATAGAAAAATGCTTTAAAAAATAAGGTGGTAACAAAGAGCAACCTGCCGGAGTAAGGTACGTTTCTTCATGCATGTAACTTGATTTTATCGATCAACGGAGGTTAGCAAGAGTGTCATTAAATGCTTGCATGCTGATTACTTATTAGATGCTGGAGAACCTTACAGGGGTTCCTCTTTGTACACTTCAAGAAGAAACTTTCCTCTTCACAGACTAACCTCGCAAGTGTTTGTACCCGCCTATAGAATACAGTGTTACCTTTACTTATTTATTTTGCAAATCAGAGAACGAAACATGAATAAAGTACACGTGCTTGCCACAACACTGTAGCAATCATATTTTGAAAACAAAATACAAGAAATGTGGCAGGTTCAGTTTACATTAGTTGTTAATCTATCTATTTTTAGCCTAATGTACGCAGATAAACGTAATGCCAGCGTGATTCTCTTTCATTGATTATTTATCTTTATCTGTTGAAAATTGAACTTCTTCTTCTTCCCCTTCTTGAGTGTGCCATATCCAGACATCTGCTTCTAACATATTTGAGACGTCTGAAACACTTTCGCCAAGCTATCTGCAAACGAGCAGTGAAAAAGCAGTGTATATGGTAATTAAATCAGTACTTCTATGTAGCTTACGCCAACAAAATCATACACAAAAATACATTATAACTAATTTCCGTTTTTAAGTCCTCCGTTTCCGAGTTATTGAGTTTTCCGTTTTATGCAGAGTCTAATATACAGTAAATGTAAAGAGAGCATAACACTTTTTTCCGTTTGTATAGGTTTCCATTTTATAGAGGGACTGTTTGGGCAGGTTTTACTGTACAAGGAACTACGACCAAGCGTTCGTTTGCAGCTGACGCGGAAAGTGTGGAGAGGGGACTTGACAAGACCATTGTTGCCAACGTTATTCTGCGCTACTGCCTTAGGTAGCCGTGAATGTCTTTGAACGGAATTCTTTTATTTTGTTTGGATTTATTTGTATAAGATTATGATAATTATTACATGTATTATGTGAAAGAAAGGTATACTAATTGCATGGTCATCTATGCTGCTCTCCCAGTTCCGCCCAAATCGTCTTCAGTTTTGGTCGCACAACTTTAGAAGCGTCACCAGTGTGTTCCTTGACCCTGGAAACCTACTCAAGAATACCCTAACGCGTAAGATTGGATAGTTGTCATATAATTAGGGAACTACACCAAGTAAAGCACTACTAACATTTAGGGGGCGCCCTTAAAATTAAAGGGTTTCAAGAGATGCCTCAGTGCCTGGAAACATTCTTAGAAGATCGTATTAAAAAACATTTTAATTTGCCTCCAAGTGCATAAAATGTGTAAAATATAACATTAATCCGCCGGACTACATGCCCAACCTAAGGGCGTGGATAATTTATGCCACATGTTTCTTGCAAGATATAAAGCATCTCAGTCTTAGATTGCAATAGCTTACTTACATTGAAGAAAATATTGCTATACATTAATTTCTATAGTGTGAAAGAGTTTATTAAAATGTGTCAAAACAGTTTTAGGGAAGAAGTTATTTAATTTTGTCAACCCCTTAGAATGGCCTAGATGAAAAAGTTCTATATGGTCTGATACGCATTCAAAGCTGTACAACAGGCAACATCTTGTAGCGAGTAATTATATTAAAATTTTTTAGAGACTTTAGGCAACAGCGCATGTCTAAAGAACACATATGCTAATGGCAGTTTGCATTTGTTAGGAAGAGAAGTAGTGAAACAAATAGAACCAAAATTGAACACAAGACAGCACAGTTTCAAGTCTTTAAAACACATCCATGACAAATTAACAAATGATGAATTTGGATGTGGCTTTAGCATATTAGACTCAGGCCTGACTACAAACCTCACTCTACAAACATTCTTGAACTCGTTACTCTTGCCAATTTACATAGGAAATCCGAATCCGTTGCTTAGTACATTTTTGTACTCAAGCGGGAGCCAACATTCCACTACGTTTACTCTTTCTGGCCATTTTTATTACAAATTGTTTTTACAGTGAAACTTTTTTCCCTCCTAAAGTATAAAATGTGTCTGACTTTTTTGTAGCTAATTACTTAATTTAACTACAGTTAGTTTAGTTATGAGCTTAAAAACCATACAACCATACAGCATTTCGTCTTAAAATTAATTTTATACGACAAAACAATTTGTAAACAAACGAGCTAGAAATATATGTCAGCTCCCTCTGCGGTTTTTGTAAAAGAAAGAAAAAGTTATTGCAAAATTTAAAAAAAAAAAAAAAAAAAAGAAAAGAAAATATTCATACCCGTACATAAGACTAGAGTGAAAAGTAATTAATTACCTTGAGACTTTCCAGGCTTCACAATAGCAGTAAAGTACGTTTCGAGGACTTTATTTGTCTTCTTTAAATTCCCTCCCGTTCCTTTTTTATTTTTCATTTTACAGCCTCACTAGGTCTAGGTTTACACTCTTCCTTATTCATTTTTATCAATTAATTGCATAAAAATCACTTCACGATAATTTCACACACCCACACGCCGAATAAAACACTTTATCAATGATCCACCAGCCTCTATCACGGCCGTAGAAGAACATGTCTGGACACTCGCCGGGACGTTTGGCTGTAGTTCGCCAAGTTACCGAGAGTGTTGTGCGTCTTTAACGCTACTATCAAGGCGGTCGGGCTCTTAACTCCGCCCACTTCCCTCTCACTTTTTATCAAAATGTATTTTTTATCAATTTATGAAACACTCCCTTCGCTCACAGTTCTAAATTATGGCTTCAGCAATCTTTATTTACTTTATAATGTAAATACTGAAAAAAAGTGGGCGGAGTTTGAGCTCGACCGCCCTGATAGTGGCAAACACGCACACACTCTCGGTAACTTGATGAACTTCAGCCAAACAACAAGGGGGTCAAGCAAAATTCATTGGTAGATAGGCGAGTGTCCAGACCTGTACTCTTACGATCGTGGCCTATACCAACGATAGACGACAGTTTCAACTCAAGTCGTACAGGAACAGGTAGGGAAACACTGATTCTTGGCGCATGCGTGCAGCAGCCCAACCCTCACGCACCTAGCAGCCGCCCGACAGTTACGGATAACTTTTTGTCTACGCCTCCATACAAAATATATTCCAATATAATTACGAAACAATAAAGTAGCCTATTTGGCCACTTAGCTATCTGTTTCAATATTTATTACAACAAAATTTCACTTATTTTTATGAAAGCATGATAAACCGTTTGAAGAATACTATCATCTAACCGCGTCTAATGAACCTTGCGGTATTGAAGTTATAGTAAAAAAAATCGATTATCTGACAAAATTCAGTGACTTATAAGAACCTTCGGGGCCCCTTGGGACCGTGGGCCCTCGGCAATTGCCGACCTGCCGACCTGGCCAGGCGGACACTGGAGTAGACCATGATGCATATTGTGTTGTTGGTAGCCCTGGCAGTTCACACCGCCACAGCTGTGTCAGCTGTGCCAGACCTGGGAAACATTATCTTCTCCAGTGTGGTGAGCATAAGGACGTTGGATCCATAAAAATTCAAAATTTTATATTTGTGCCAAACACTGTTCAACTTTTACACATCAGATAACATGTAATTTCCCCGAATAAAAAAAATTAGGGCCCATAGTTTTAGCATAATCACCTATCAAAGTCACAAAATGGCAGTTGCAGTGTAGCCAAAATAATAAAAAATAATTAACTTGCAGAAATATGATAATTCATATCGATACTTAATGATGTGAACTATTACAAGACACTTTTGTAAACACAAAGCGATATATTTTTGTATTTTTTAAAAATGGATGAAAATTAGTAAATTTTTGTATAACTTTCACTTTCGGCTACTACTGAAATATTCAAAACCAACTTTTATCAAACATGTCATGAAATGCATTGATACACTGGCTTTCAGTTCCCGTAATTTTGAATTCATTAATTAATTACTTTTTTTGATTTTGGCTGCACCGTAATGGCCATTTCGTGACTTTGATGAGTGATTTTGCAAAAACTATGGGGCCTAATTTTTTTTATTTGGGGAAATGACGTGTAATCTGATGTGCAATAGTTGAGCGGTGTTTGGCACAAATATAAAAAATGAATTTTACGGGTCCAACGCCCATAATACTTCAGTTCGCAACAGTATATGTTGCAAATTTTCGTTGGCTATGTATGTCTCAAGTAACTGTGGACAATACTCTTGCATGAACTACCAATTGTAAGTTGCGTAGGACGATTTAAAACTCGTATGCATTCTTCGTAAACAAACTTTCAAAACATCAGATCGTTAAATGAGATCATGTAAGTTTGTTTGTAAAATACAGTACTATTGAACAACGAAATCAAGTCCCAAGTTACTTTCATAGGCAAAAGCGATTATCAACTGTTTATAACTAAAATACGTTGGTGGTACTCTAGCAAAATGACCCCTACAACATTAATTTTGAATTAATGCCCTCGGCAGTATAAAATGTGAGGGATAACGTTTTATTTTCCGTCTTACATTTCGCATGATATATCGAAACTCAATCATTTGCATGGCTACAATATTCTTACAGATTTTTCTGCATGTTTTTATTTATTGCTAATTTAATAGTTTTTTTTCTATTTTACTCCGCAAATAGGTTCAAAATGCACGGAATGCTTGCAGCCACAAATAACATCACCGTGTGACAGCTACTAATTATTCAACACTTTAATTCCTCACACTAATACAATCACAATTTCGACACCAGTACTTTTACCCGTGTAAAAAAATTGTGAGAGTTTTATTTGAAACGTTTTAGGTGTGTTAAACCGTGAATAATATGTACGCCCTTCATTTTATGTTAAGTATTATCACTGAGTCAGTCTCCATTTGGAGCAATTTTATGTTCAGGGAGATGTTTCTCTATGTGAGTGTAATAATTAAACACTAATGACCAATGAGCAAATAAAATACAAATACAAAATAAATCAACAACTAAATTACCAACGCGAAAGCGAAACAACTATACATAAGATGGCGTCCTAAACAAACAATATAGTTAAAGCATCGCAGCTAAGCACAACTGGCGCCACTAACAAGGAAAAACAAGTTAGATCTCTCACTCAGTGGGAAAAACCTCCAGATGAAAACGGAAGATCCAACACTCATACGCTACATAATAAAATTATGTTTGCGAAGAAATAACACTTTATAGCAACTGAAACTGAAACCAATAATTTTATTCTATTGTGTTAATACATTTTCAGTTATTTCGACATGGTGACAGAGCACCGACCAGTTCTTACCCCACCGACCCTTACATCGATGTCGCGAGATTTTGGCCAAGAGGGTACGGTCAACTAACTGAGGTAATGTTACCTTATATTTTTATATTTTAAGTAGTGGTATTCGTTCTTATATTTGCTGTAAATTAGGCTACTTTACAGGAATTTAGTCAATATAATAAGAATATTACTATTTCATAAAAATGTTTTCGTTGTTATCATTGCACAAAATCAAGATAAATGTTTCAGACATCGTCAGCTTAAGCTCCTGAAATGTGAGTAGGTTTACAAATTTCCACCGTTTACGTGTTTCTACAATTATTTAATTGCAATTGACATTTTTTGAAACATCATCGATCTTAAATGTATTGTTTCCTAGTTATTCTCCTGCTTTTCCAAATACTTAACAAGGTCCGTAGTTCAACATCTACTACAAAAAATTGTAGTAAGGTATAAGCTAAGTGTTAATTTGCGTGAATATTTTTGAAGATATATTTTTTGTCGCTCAGAAAATTGAGCACTCGTATATTGTGAAGCATCATTTAAGTAGTGTTGTAAATTATTGTATCATTAAAGGAAATGTTTCACGTTAACGTAATGCAAATTATGTGAACACTGTTTTTCCATAATTATTTTATATATGGATAAAATATGGTTATTTCAATGCCCAACAAAATTTCATTTTTGTAGGTAGAGGGAAGTAGTTTATTACAATACAATTTCAGTAGTAATTTGATGAATTACAGGCCACTTGAAAAAAGCAATGAAAGCTGCAGATGCTTACCCAAACGTTGAAAATTGAGTTTGTTAACTGTTAACAGATTCCTTGTAACGGTCATGTTGTTTTTTTAATGAGAATTTTCCTACTTCTGCAACGCACAGTTAACATTTGCAGGAACTTACTTATTTGTTTCGGTGTGTCAGAAATATAACGAATGTACAAAAAAAATATATAAGTTTTTATGTGCTCGCTTCAACCACTATTAGCCTCTGTTTAACGCTTTTAACGCACACAACTATTTCCTCGAAACCGTAGTTAATGATACTTTATTTAGTCTTTAAACGTTTTACAAGTTATTTAATTTATTTTACATAGTAAATTATGTTCGCTTAGTGTTTCTCTCTTCGATTTTCGAACACAGTTTATTAAGTATTCTTTCTGTACGACATGTTTATGTTTACAATTTAAATTTTTGGTCGCGTTATTTGGCGACGTTCGTCTAACATCAGCCTACTCTGCTCTCGAGCAAGGTGACTAAGAACTGATAGAGTAGCTGCTATCTTGATTTATAGGATTCTTGAAAATTTACTCGGGTTCAAACGCTTCAAGCTAAATTTAGTCCTACCTCGTAATATAATAAAATTGCCTTACATTACTTGAATAGCATCATCCTATGTGTTTAAGTTGTACGATGTAGTGGACATTGAAAATATGTTACCGGGATGTTAGTAAAAGAGCGAGAAGCTCCCCCTATATGCAAAGAGCGTTGTCATGCAAAAATTTCGTGCTTCCACATAGGCCTTTGTTTCCTAATATTAATACATTCGAGACACGGTATTTCTACTCAGCTGAAACATCATACTTATTTAGAATAAAGTATTCGCTGAAGATCACGAGCAGATATTTACCGAGCAAAAGATCACCAACAGAAACTCGTATATACATATCTGGTGAGCTCCAAATTTTGATAATCTGCAGAGAAATGCTTATTTGCAATCCCTTTGGATGGAGTGATTAACTTTGAGGTCCTTCGAATGTATATGAACGATTAACAGATTGACTATGGGTGTTTACGATCACCAATTCACAAAATTTTTATTTCCTTAAATGTTGCGGAAGCTCTGCGTAGTATTTGCTCTTGTCTTTCTCCCAGTTATCTAGTTACTGCCAGTTTGTGGTAAGCACAGTATTTTATGTTTCTGTTATTACTTATCGAAATTTATATAATATACATTTTTGTGCGACAAGCATGCAATGTGTGAAAAACAGAAATAGTTGCAAATTTATTTCATCACAAACTTGGTAAATAACTGTAGGGTTTTCCCGCATACTTAACAAAACTGTGGTACATGTTTTCAAACTGGAAATAAAAAAGTGATAAATAGGAAAACCTTACAGATTATCGGATATAAAATAAAACGTACAAAACCAATCTTCATTTCAAGAAGACCTTTTACATTTCTAATTTATTCATAAAGTTGCAACGAAACTAGTTCGGCTGAATACCATTTTCAGCGTGTAGTTAGTTATTTGAATGAACATCCATCCTTACAATATGTCTTTAGAATGTGTTGTAAAATTTACAAGTAGTCAAGAAAGTATTAGTAACGTTCTGCTTTTACGGTCAGGAATTACTCTGCATAACTAAGATTGTTGAATTAGTTTATGTTGCAAACCGAGTTTTCCTATGTAATAATACTAAACTTTATCGTATCACTAACTTAATTTTAATAACATAAATTATGTGAAAATGCATCTAATAAGAGGGAAAAACCCGGTAGCTAGAGCTGAGTCTCATTCCAACCTCTGAGATTCCAAGCGAAGAAAGTCGAACTGTCTTATAAATCGCAAAGCTATACACCGCGTCTAAAGACCAGCATATTATTATTGGTAGTACAAGGAGAAGTAGCACTTTCTGGAATGGCGTTTTCAAGAAGCAGATAAGTTTGTCTTGAGGCACCAACATTTACTAGCTAACCTCGACTCGGACCTCTTCTCTACCGGTCCCCTTCGCAGTTTAGTTAAACGAAACAATGGTGGCCAAAACCCCTTTACTATAATTAGGATGGCGTCTTATAAAATAAAAAAGTTATAAAATCGGCGATACAGCCACATCCGGCTCGTTAGTAAATGTCACATTTACTCTCTAGCTACGCCAGTGATACATTAGATTTCGCCAATGAACAAAAAAACCGTGACTAATTACTTTCAGCCCCACGAAATAATAAATTATATAGATAATCTGTAACACACCAAAATATGTTTACAATATAATAAAACAAAAATTTGCTTTAGTCTGCATTATGATTAGTGTTTGCAACAATGATAATAGTAATGATATCGGGAATATATATAATCTAATATAAGTAATAAATTACATAAATTCACAAAAATTTCACATATGAATAATTAGTTTTAAATTAAAATAATATAACCTGTTGCGTAATGTCAACTAAGAAACTAATCAAATTCATAAAACATTCCCTTATTACATACGAAATTCTTTTTGTCAACACTGGGATACAAAGCTGAAAAACGATCGTATAATGGTTTCTTACATAGACAAAAACATGAAAATCTTTAGTGCAACAACTGTTTACTTTTGGCTGGGTTGGTCATATGTACGACGTAATATTTTGTGTCTGGAAAAATAAGTGCCGCATAAAAAAATGTAAAGACTCGTAGAAAACCTTTTTCTAACTACTATGCGTGCATATTTTCTTGCAATAAATCATTAAATGGGTTGATGACCGAGTGATCAGCGTATTGGTCTTCCTGTTACAGCTTTCCTAATTTAAAATCCCCACAATGTAATATTTTTTAAAAATAATTTTAAATATATTATATAAATTTATTGTCAAATTACGACGTTATGCTAAATTTCTACTTGCAAAAAGAGAAGTTTTGAAACATGAAGCGCATTATAAACCGATTCCGAGGATAATAAAAAAAAGCTATTTTCCCCACAGCTGTACTTGACTTTCAGTATCTTGACTGATGCAAAAATTAACCATAGTCATTTAAGAAATATTTGTGCAGATTTACCAAAATTACAATGACAAAAGTAGACACATTCAACTTGCAGCAAACCTTTCAATATATTTTTATTACGTTCCATCATTTCAGAATGAATTAAGTTGTGCCATTATTTCCTCCCACAACATTCTGGCTACTCATGCTGTCCAAGTGGTGGTCAGCTGGCATTGGGCACGTTTTATATTAACACAAATAACTTCGGTTAGATTGTGGAATGTGATATACGATATCTTACTGAAATTGGTATGCAATTATTTTAAACATGAAACATAAATTAAATACAAAAAGTAGCATTCGTAACTAGAACTAATTTTATTTTTAATAATCAGTTTCTTTGTACTCGATAATATTTTACATACTACGTCGGAAAAATTGTGTTTAACATTTTATTATTTTTTTATAATTAAGTATTATCTATATACGAAAGTTAAAAATATTTCACATTTTTTCCGAGTAATTTATGGATCCACAAAAGGCAGCGAAATACGCGTATTAAATCGATAATTACTTAACAAATCCAAAATAATTTTTATTTTGCCAGTTTTCATTTTGTTCAGTTCCCCGATTTTTAAATTCACCGCCACGCAAGTGTCAGAATATGAACTGGACTTGTGATTGGCGGCCTCCCGTCAAAACTCTTTAATTTCTCGCTTCATGGATGCCAACCTGAATATACGATACACAATTCCACTTGAACGCTACTCCTTTCGAATAAGTAAGGCGTATACGAGTGGCCGGTGTTGGAACTTACAACTTTCGTCTCGCAGACGTATTGCTCCGTACGAGATGATTCGCATACGAGTTCTACTCCCACAAACTCGAGCTTCGGCCCCCAGGTCGTGTCGTTTTGCACCGCGTATCTACAAGCTATATCATTACACAGGCCTATTAGACCTACTATAGATGGTCGCTTACAATATGGATGAAGTGTACAGGGAGGGCTCCAAGACATTCCCCGCCACTGCCCTCACACGGCGACCTCGAAACACTAGCGCTCTTACCTCCCCTACCCAGGCTACACTTAGGTTTGTCAAGCAGTAGAGCATTCGCCTCCCTACCAAGGTGATTAAGGTTCGATTCCTAGGGGGGTCGGTCCCCGGACTTTCGCATGTGAGAATCGTGCCGTATGATGCCGCTGGTCGGTAGATTTTCTCGAGGACTTTCCGTTTCCCCCACCCTACATTCCTGCGCCGCTCCATACTCATATCACGTCATTCCTCACCAGCGCTAAAGACCTAGACGTTATTTCTGGCAAAAAAAATGTATTCACAAAGAGGAAATTACGTTCCAATAAGTAGCTGAATAGAAAATACTGAAAGTTGTTGAAATCAATTAAATCACTAAGAAAGCATCGGCATTTAAAGTAAAACAATTTTTAAAAAACATCACAGTCTTCTATGTGTGTTCAAAGGTGACTTTATAAATAAGGTTTCACTTTCTTCGTCGTCAAAACTTAAAGTTTGCTACGGTTTTGATGCACGGATAACATTTTATGAGGCTGCTGATTGGCAGTATTATCACGTAATTAACGGATCCACAGACGAAAGGTGGATGACTACCTTTTGCTTTATACGTCACTAGCAGTCCCCCGCGGCTTTGCTCGCGAGTATTATTCGTAACTGATAATATTTACTTTAATTGAAAAACCTCTGTACACAAGATTGGTACTTCAGTCATCAAGTGTTAGAATGTCCAAGCGGCTAGTTGAACTAATTCTGTAGAAGGATAAGTAGCTATAGCTGTCCACGCGAAAAGCAGTCTTAAGTTTGTCCCTGCCACTAACAGCGACTTCGCCTGGGCCTTATTTATAAAACTGCCAATTTGACGTTCTGGGGTAGTTACAGAATCTAAGGTAAGTGGTTAATCGAATGATAAACATCTGTTTACCCCGTGCACAACCATTGGTGACGGTGCCCTCAATTATATATTGTCAAAATATTAACTTTAACTTTATTAACATTACAAAGTTTCAGTGGGTAAAGGTTTCGCGGAAACGTATTTGGTGCCCCAAACCTGAGATTAGTGAGATGATATATCGTCGGTTTACTGCCAAAAGTGACAAAGTCAAAATGAGGTAAAATTATAAAAATGCTAGGAATATGTATATGTTGTTCACGAACAATTGCCCGAGTTTAAAGTCTATTCATCGTTTCCTACTGTTGTGTCACAGTATAGTAACATACCACATTTTTGTTAATATCTACAATTTAATACTGTTTTAAACGATATAGCATTTATGACTCAATCACTTTTGGCAGTATACCGACGATATGTCAGCTGATATTGTATAGGGAATCCAAGTGGAAAGCGAACTGCAATTTTACCCCTTTTAAAGACTACATGTAAATTGCACTAATTCGATCTGCCTTGTAGTTTTTGTGTGTCAGAATTGAACGTTTGCACGCAGCTTTTAACTGAATTCGAGCCCAGAACCTCCCGGAATTTAGACCTGAGTGACGTAACGTCGAAATAATTCAAAAAAATAAAATTTATTGAGAAAAAAAAATTTGTCCTGGGCTTATAGAGGTTGTACAACACCACGTCTCGATAGGTTACTGTAGTAAAACTCCTGTATATGTTGTTTCTCGCTGCTCGTTCCTGCTTTTCGGATCGTCTGCCTTGATTATTGACCAACTAAGTTTTATTCTTAATAATTACGTTTCTTACAAATAAAAAAATACATACATATTTTTTTAAAATATTTACGTAAGC
>PNEQ01000509.1:0-43035 GCA_003012365.1 Medauroidea extradentata | reverse complement strand
TGGGGATTTGTTAAAGATAAAGTGTATGCAACACGTGTACCTGATGTTAGGACATTGGCTCAACGCATAACAGAGGCTGTCGCTTCTGTTTCAGAAGATATGTTGAAGAAAACGTGGCAAGAAATTGAATATCGCCTTGATGTTCTACGGGCCACCAACGGTGCACATGTAGAAGTTGCCTAATATGGCAAAAAAAAAACTTTATGAGTTGCACATAATGTTCGTCCAAACCGCAGTTTGCTAGCATTTGTAGTTTTCTAGTTATGAATTTTTGTAATGAGGGAAAGACTTTATGGACATCCTGTATTTTTTATCACATTATTTGTGAAATTTTTTTCTATTGTACTGTTTAGGTTGCACGGCGAGATTCTCTTAATTAAGGTACAGATACCCTAAAAATACGTATATTTAACCATTAAGTACAACTTACAGTAAATGTATCTAAAATGTTCGTTAAAGTACTATTATTTAGAAGGATTGCTTATTTTTGGGCAAACACAGTGAGGATAATTTTAACTAATGCAAATGAAATATTGATGTCAAACACGCTGCAACATAGTTGAAGGATGAAACACAAGAGGGTACCATAATTTTCCTTGGAATTTTATTCACAACTTAAAAATACTAAGCAGCAAAGCCGAAGACAAATATATTGTTATTAAAAACCAATTCTTCCATTTCGGTACAAGTGTGAGCAGGCGACTTCCTAATGTGTAATTTGTACGTAACATTTATGAATTTATTCGTAGGGTTACCTGCTGCGAGCCTTTGTAGTTCTGTAGTCCCAGCAGCTTCTAAGAACCATTCTACTAGTTCTATGTTCTTCAGGGGATTTGGGTAGTATGGCTTTACCCAGTCAGGCAAAGGTAAATTGTACAACTCCTGTAAAAATTAGTTCTAACGTAAAAAGCCATGAACTGAAGCCAATTTCCATGTCAATTTATAGAGAGACAATACTTTGCATGGAACACTGCTAATTAAATTTTCTTTATTATAATGAGAGTCAACTGTCATTGTATGAATAATTAGTATTACTTGACATTTGACCAGTTCAAGCCACACTAACTATAGAAAGTTGCGATAGTTGAAGATAATCGTATCTTACAGGTAAGGAGTAACACACAGAATGTTTCTCACAATGAAATTTTACCTCAATAAAGAGTATGTCGTGCAGTCCAGCGGCGGCTGATGTAGTCGTTCCGGCAAGCTCTGCGACCTCAGCCAACACCTGGGCTGTCTCGTTCACAATACACTGGTACTCGCTCGACTGCCTCAGGTAGGTAGACAAGGTGGTGTATTTGGCACAGTTTTCGTACGGCAGCAACAGCTGGACAAATAATGGTATCGCTTAAGTTAACCTTAATTTCGTATCATTTGGTTCATAACTTATCACGGAAAATAAATCTTCGCATTATCTATAATATTCACATTGTTTTACACTCGAGCAGTTAATATGATTTATAAAAACAACCTTGAGTATCAGTGTACAAATAGTGGCATAATTAACTCATTCACAACCAACTTGAATATATGAAGTTGATACTTCAGTATCCTAGATAGCTTAGTTTAAATAATTGTTAATTTTTTGTATTAAATGATTAAATTGTTTTAATTTATTTTTAACAAACTAATGCAGCGACATTAACAATGCAATGTTTGAGAAAATATTTATTTTTTTACTAGACTTACTTGTTAATAGTGCATACTAGAAAAAATCCATCCCTACGTGTTTTGTAAGTAAAGTTGCAGAAATGTGGTTTCCTGCTGCCTTGCTGTTATGAGGAAGTGTACTGTGTAAAAATAAATAAAGAATATTTGAAATTATTTTAATTAAAAAAAATCTTACGTGGTAAACTCATAGACTGCCCGAAAATGCTTGACGCTGTATAAGTTAGATTTCTAAAAGTCTCGAAACATTTTTGGTGCTATTACATTTAAGAAAGAAATAAAGTTACTTCTGATGTGATTTTCTTTCTTTAGTCACTCTGGAACTCTTCGTGTATAAAGCAAGATTCCAAACCATGAGGACAAATCATTTCGATAATATTATCAATAACTCCTAATCATGTCAAATTTAATGTGTGTACCGCAGTAATACAACAAAAACTTTATACTCACATCATCGTTACCCTGGGTCGCGGTGTGTATGGGAATGGCCTGGAACTTGATGTTAGGCTGACTCTCTGTCTCTTCTGTTGGTGGATACAGTCCAGCCAAGTTACTGAGAGCACTCACCAGAGTACGGTCTACATCTGTGCTTCTGATGTAGGTGTCGTTGGTGTTGTATGTCAGAGGCAACAAGTCAGAGTATCTCTGTCTGAGGTACGAGCCCAGCAGGTAGTGTTGCTTTTCTCCGACCTGCAAAGTGAACAGAGCAAGCAGTGAAGTAGATATCAGACCACTCGCCTCCCACCACGGTGATCCGGTTATGAGTATCGATGGGTTCGCTACCGATTTTCTTAATAAAACGTGAAGAAAATTGCCGTTCATCAAAGTGAACTGTCAATGGTTCTGCTGTTTCTAAGTTTCCACTGCTCTGGTATTCCGACGTTTGTCTTGACGTCATCCACAGCAGCGTTAGATCGCTACAAAGGGCGCGGCCTACAACAATTTTCAACGGCATATATTTATTTTTAAACCATATTTTTTTTTGTACATGAATTTCCACCAAATTTTGCTCTTACGAAGTTTTTTGTATCACTTAGTTTTTGCGTGAAACTACAAAATTTGCTTTTTACGGTTTTATGTACATTGCTAAAACCAACTGGCATACCAAACTGAAAATATTTACAGCGAATATCAATATTGTAGACTACAACGTATCCTATATAAAAACCAAAATTAAAATACTTCTATATTGGAAAAAAATTGCTAAAATATGAAATAAAAAATTTAAATATTTTTTTAATCACAAAACAATTTACCATTTTGTTTTATATAGGAGACGCTGTAGCCTATTCGTTATTCACTGTGAATTGTTTCGGTTTGGTAAGTTGGTTTTAGTGGTGTACATAAATCCGTAAAGTTCAGAGTTTGACGTTACAAGTCATTACATAACAACTACGACAGACAAAAGTTTCATTAGAGCAAAATTTAGTCACAATTTATGTCTAAAATAAGTAATAAAGTCTGCTACAAATCTTCTATACATATAAAAATCAATTGCTGTTCGTTTGTCTCGCTAAAACTCGAGAACGGCTGAGTCGATTTAGCTGATTTTGGTTTTGAAATGTTTGTCGTAGTCCAGGGAAGGTTTAAACGGTGACCAAATATGGAAAAATTGTGAGGAAGATAGTAAAAAAAACAATATTTTAATATTTTGATGGTTGTCATTGTTGGTTTGATGGTTGTCATTGTTGGTTTGTTCCACGTATTTATATAAATCCGTAGTGCGTTCAGAAATGTTTATTATTGTCGTTTGGATTTTAAATAAAACGCTTGGCCATCCTAACACTTGATGACTGAAGTACCAATCTTGTGTACAAAGAGGTATTTGAATTAAAGTAAATAATACCAGTTACGAATAATAGTCGCGAGCAAAGCCGCGGGGGACTGATAGTATAACAATAAAAATATGACGTTGAAAATTGATGTAGACCGCGCCCTTAAACTGTGTCCAAGGAAAAACTTACCATATTTCACTGCAAAGTAAATGCTGGTTACAATTGCGACAACAGATAGTTAATAGCGATATAATATAACATTATAAAACACACTCACAATGTGACCCGGACGTTTGCTTGAGTCATTGATGAACGGTAACTCTTGCAGCGAGAATAGAATTGATATTTTAACATTCCGTGTCTTACAGGCGGCGTGCCGAACAGAGTTAACATATAGCCGTTGCGTTAACATATATGAAGTACATTATTCGCGTTTTGCTAAACCTACGTTGACCTCACTTAACTTGTAAAACAGTCGTAACAATTATTGTCTAAAAATAAGTTATAAATTTGGCTGGTTATCTAATTAAAGGTATTTAATCACAGTCGATAATTAGCCAAAAAATATAATATTTTCTTTAAATAATTAGGCTAGATAGGGCAAGATAGTACCAATTTCCAAAAAAATAATTTTACAGGTTTGCAATATCTACTACGTTTGAAAATTAAAAAAGTAATTATAATAATTTTATACGCTAACTATTTTGAAAGCTTAAATGAGACCAGATGTCGAAAATATGATCGGCAGTTTTTGTTTAAACAGGTTTTGCCACGATAGAGTAGCTATTTTAAAAAACAATAAATTAAACGGTTTCCACTAAAAATTCAACTAAGCCTAATTTCATTAATTACATAATTATCTCAAACCATAGCATTTACTGACTTGAAAAATCAGTCAAAATAGAGAAGACGAATTTAAGCCTAACTGCTAGATATATATCTTTATATCTGCTCTCCTTTTGGCGTAATAAAATTAATTTATTTAAAAAAGAAACAAGAGCATGGTCTTTAGCACGGATCACTGTAATAGAAATGAATGCAAAGCAGAATGCATAAAATTTGATACGATATTGACAGTAAAAATAAAGCTAATAATTTTTAACGGCACATTGAGGCCAATTGTTACAAAAATTTAATTTATAGTAAAAATATATCCCTCCTGAACGATGTTGCCAGGACCGTAATGTCATTGAATTACTTTGTGTTCTAGATCTTGTACTCAGGTATTTAATTGCCTGACTGTGAGAATTATCTACATTATTGGCACTTGAAATGTGCTGTTGTACACGTAAGGACTATAATTACCTTAACACTAAACGTTCACGTTGCTCAACATTGTCGAAGCCTACTTTGTTGTCGAGCTCAATTTTGGCAATTTAGTCCAAACTGATGTTAATTAAAGACGTCACGAGATAAGACACACTTGCCAAAAATATCCCCAGGGTTACAAAGATAGGTAGCACTGAAAGTCAAACAACCATTTTCCAAGCTTAGGATATTGTGTGTAAAATAACGCTCGTACTCTTAAAAAGTTAAATGAATAAATAAAAAAAAATAGTTGTAAGTCACAAGTCTTAAAATTATTCGTGAAGTAGATAATGCAAACAAAGATGTCTAGTGTACAAGGTACGTAGTACAAACGTTTCGGGTGACAAAATTACATATTATGTAGAAATCTGTATATTCACAACTGTCACTAGAAGAGTCCGTGACATCATATTTACAAAATTAAACATTGATTTGAAAAATTCTAAAAATAAAATGTATCTAGAAAGTACAAACAAAGGTCACGATCGCAGAGAAATATTAAGAATTGTTGGAAGAAAGTAAAACAATAAATTAAGCGTGGGGACAAACCAAAACATTGTATACATTCTTAAAAGAGATTTTTCTTGTGCAGAAATGATGCCATATGTGTTGCAAAACATTTTGAATTGTTTATGTATTTTTTGTTTATTATAAATTATATTTAATATTGTTGGCATGAATAACTTTCTTTAAATTATTAGGCAAAACATTACCTCTGTTAGTTGACCGTAACCTCTTGGCCAGTATTTTGCGACATTGTTGTAAGGGTCGTTGGGATAGGACCCAGTCGGTGCTCTGTCCCCATGTCGGAATAACTAAAATAACATACACATAATGAAGCACTAACGCCCTTTAAACAATAGAGTATTTCAAGTTTATCAAAGTAAATAAAATGCTGGTTTGGGTAATATACATTTTTTTTTTTTTACATTTTAAGTCTGTTGTAATATATGTGACAACAGTATGTGGTCTTGAACTTACCAGTTTTCATTTTTCACGCATATATTATGTACTAGTTATAAAGAAATATTTTATATGTAGACAAATCTTCGTTACTGTGTAAGAGAGAGTGAGAGAATTTTGTCAACGCTTAACATCGAGGTCTTCTGCGCTGGTGAGAGATTACATGATGTGAATACCGAGCGGCGCCGGAATGAAAGGGCGGGGGAAACGGGAGATCCCCGAGAAAACCCACCGACCAACGGCATCGTCCGGCACGATTCCCACGTGTGAAAATCCGGGAACCGACCCCGCCGGGAATCGAACCCGGATCGCCTTGGTGGGAGGCGAGAGGTCTGACCCCTCGACCACCGCTGTCCATTTTACTGTGTTATAAATTTAAGAGAAGATGAGATAGCTATATGTTTATAGCAAAAATTAATTTATTAATTCCGCACCAGTAATACGTCACTTGTACACTAAATGGTTGTAAGATTTGAAAAACCGAGCTTTTGCTTTCCCAAACTTCACAAACGGAGATAACGGCTCGTCATATGTTCTGACCACTCCCGAGCTTATCTGACTGTAAGGAGACGTATGGAAGGAAATGTGAAGCGTAAGTTTGGTACAATGCCCGAAAACAAAGATTCCTGCTTATGATACTAACGTTAAACCGCTTGCTTCCCAAATCGTTTTCATAAGCACCGAGGTTCAAAGTATTATCAGTTACGTCTCGTTGACATACGAAAAAAAAATTATATTAATGTTGAAAAAAATATTAATAAAGTGAGAAGATTATGAAAACATTCATTAAAATAATTTGTTTCTTTCGAACTGAAGCAATGAACTATTTTGTCTATACAAAAACTCGTTTTTAAATATCAGGTAAAAGTAAAATAGATTTTGTGTGTAGATATGTTAAGTACCACTTAGAAAATATGAATGTTGTTGGTTTGACGGAGTTCACTGCTCGAATTTGTCACGGAAAAAAAAAATCATCAATTAAAATTTTATTTTATCAGAAAACGCTTCTGTACAAATCGTGAAATCTGACTCAAAATATGTTTTGTTGCTTTTGTACAATAATATTGTATTTATTCAAATAGCGGTTCGTGATGATTAACAGGATTAAAAATTATACCTTATTTGACGATGAAATGCTCTTGCGTTTGTAAAAAATTGATCATTATCTTCTGTATTACACGAAACAGGTCTGACTTACTGCTGTAATATTTTTATACGCTGGTCTGCACAGTGAAAAGTATTTATTATTATTTAAAAAATTAAAGTAACAATATGGCGTTCTATAACAGATACAAAGGGATAGGAGTTCCTTTTATACTAACACGTCCTATATTGCACTGAGAAATTTCATATCAACAATTATGTTAATACTTAATACGAAACAAGCTTACAGTTGTTAGATTATAATTCTCACCACACTGGAGAAGATGATGTTTCCCTGGTGTGGCAGAATTGGCACAGCGGTGGCGCTGTGTACTGCCAGGGCTACCAACAACACAATATGCATCATGGTCTGCTTCAACAAGAGACTCGGGCAAGGCCTGAGGATGAAGGATCGTGTGGTTCCCCAACGACATCGGCTGTTGGTCTCAGGGTCTCTTATATACCTAACAGCTGTCCCATACCCACCGAGTATGCCTAGAGTATTTCATTTGCTTGTAGATTATCCATTACTATAATCATTAGCCACGAACATACCTCGAGTTGTCAACTCTAGATTAAGTCAGATCACTGAGAGATTAAGTATTTCAGGTGTGTACTTTACTGTAAACTTAATGCTGGCCTTGAGATAAATCATCAAACATCGTACACTTCAAGCGTTACGTAAGATTATTTCGCTCAATTTCGTCCGCGAAGCCAAGTAAGAAAAATTTTAGAGTTTTTAACTACACATTATTTAGTACTTATATTGTACATATAGTTTTCATATCCATAATTTTGTAATGTTTCTGAGTATTTAACCTTATGTCTTGTAGGATTGTTAGCAGTTTTAATAGTTATGTGCTTGTATCGTTCTGACAGATAAGCACTTACACTATGATGGATATTTTCTGTTACTACACATTTAGAGCAACTTGTCTTATGAAGTCAGTTAAATACAATGAATATCAACCTACTTCTCTAGAAACTGCTACGAGAGCATAGTCACGACACAATAATCGGAATACATTTCACTTATTTCCTTTAGTAGAAGAGGAAATAATTCCATCTTGGAACTAAAACATACAGAGGTTGAAACCAGTACTATTTAAAGATTTAATGCAGGTATCAAACAACTGAACGACTGTCGTGACTCTGCAAAATGTCGGTTGCGTGCAGCCCTGCCTAACCTGGTTTAAAAAAAAAATAATAAGTGATTATCATACATAGTCGATCAATATCGAAGCATGCTATAGGCGATCTCCTCGTACGGGTAGCGATGCTATTTGTGTAGACAAGTCACAGCCATGCCATGTGACCAACATGAGGGAGGCACTTCGTTAAGCTTGGAAGTTAGTCATACTAGTCTCTTTCGCCGTTTTAAAAGTCGTATACTCACATACAGAATCACACTGTATAATTGGGACTTGCAGTTATGAAATGTTATATTTGTAATATGTGCTAGGTTTAGTCATTTGTAGGAACAACAATTTTTGGTGAAAAGATTTCTGCAGCTGTTTGTTTCAGTGCCTCATGTGCACAGCTGCAGCCTTGCTTCATTGTTATTGGAAGCGTGTCTTTGTCGAAAGACGTTTCCCATTTGACTGCAATAATCAGAATAAGGTTACTGCGATACCACACGTCCGTGATTTGCGGTAAATCGTTAAGACACAAAACAATTAAAAACAGCCAATCACTGACCATGAATCTAAGACGAATAACCAAATAAAAACCCTTTAGTCTGACACCCGTCTTTGTTGCGTTTACCATTCTTCTACGTCAGAATACGATTAATTTACAAAATGCATTTTGGATCAGAGCTTTCATAACTTGAATGACTAATTCGTTGTCGGCCTCGAAATTAATAAACTGCTCATTCACAACAATTATTACAATTGCAATTAATTTTATTGCTTCTATATTCCCTTAAAAATACTGATAGTACGGGAAATAAAAGTAACCCACAAGTTTACGTTAACTCTGGTGACTTACTCCACACAATTCTCTCGAATAATTTTCGAAAAAAAGTAAGGCCCTGATAATACAGACAGTACCGTCTTTGTAATGGATATTGCCTGACTTCTCGTTTTCTGGAATTGAACTAGAAGTAAGTTGACAGAGTGCAGACATGTACCTTTTGCACTTGTCATGTTGGTTACACTGGTACTTGAATTAAAAGCAGCCTTGCCAATCTCGCCATCTTGACATGCAGTGTTTGAAGGCATGTCCGATTGATGTGTCAGTGATAGATTTGACAGTCCCCTTTTAAACAATTTTGTACGAGTCTGACTGGTTAATTCATGGGCGACACTGTAACCAAATACTCGGTGACATGATAAGATGTTCTGCTTTGGTTGATGAAAATAAAGCACACGCATAACCAAGGAAACCAAGGTTATTCATATATATATATATATATATATATATATATATATATATATATATATATATATATAGTCAGCTAACTCATTTATTGTTATATTGATTTAGTACTTATTTAGTTAGCTCCTCGAAATTGCATGGAAAGGAGCAAAAATTTTACCCCTGTTCTGCTGTTCTATAGATTTCGTCTCTGGACTGATAGTGATTTTATAGACACATATAATTTATGAACTGAACACTTTTTACCAGACGTTCAAGTTTTTGAGAGAATTTAGCTAATATGCCGCGAACCCCACGACACAGAAAAAAATTTTCAGTAGTGCCATGTGTATATATATATATATATATATATATATATATATATAATTATATATGTGTGTGTGTGTACGTTTACAAGTTTAAGCAATAAATTACATGTGGGCAATTCTCTGAGCTCTTTGTGATAGAGGTCATATAATTAGAAATAAAAGAGTGGAATTAAACTATTGATCTACTAGCTCACAAAGCTTACTAACATACACAACAAAGTAGTCAGCTATAACTTTCACAACACCCTTAACTATGCACACAATTACTACTGTGTCACAAAAACGTTATTGAACTTGGACAATTAAAGCACAAGAATATTTACCATTAATCAAAGACTACAAATCACAATAAAAGTTCAGTCATATATCCAATCAACAGTCTCTCATATAATGACAATGTACAACCTTATCAGTCCGAAGTGATGATGGCTCACCACGTGCTGCGCAGCACCCCGAGGGCACCACTGTCTTCACTCCTGAGGTCTTCGGTTCGACTCCTTGTTTTCCGTCGACCCGCAGCACCAGTCCTCTTGTTCCGCCCAATACTGCTCCGAAGGCATGTGCCTGTAGCCACACAATAGACTCAGACGTCACCAAGATGTCTTCACCAGTCTCTCTCCACAAGCATAGCACCTTCCTCTAGCATGACCAATAGCGAATTCTCCCTAAATCTGTTGATTTGGCCCTTATATACTTTGGCCAAACTCCGGGGATTCACCGAGTTACAGGGGTCTAAAAATAGACGTTTCATCATGCTTCGGACGTGACTTGAGTCTCGTACGCCGATCCCTATTATGTATCTCGTCGGGCTTCCCACTATTAGACAGCGTTTCGACACAGGCCCCAGTCAGTCCGCCCTCAGAATTACAGCATGCAACTATATGTATATATATATATATATATATATATATATATATAAATTCATGCGTACATCCATTCCTTACATAACTCTAACACGTACACACGAAATATATTTTGTAAATCTTCGCCATGGTAGTCATTTATGCTCTACGTGGGAGTGCTACGATGATCGGAATGAGAGAAAATTGCGTGGGTAATAGTAGTTCCTATTGTATGCCTGTTCCTTAAGTACAGGTACATAATTTGTGATACTGTGATTCCTGATCAAAAATGAGTTATTCTCCAATAAAGCAATTTTCACCTAGCGCTTTTTTAAGGGAGATATTAATCTTTGAAAATATATTTTTAAAATTGTTTTTTTGGCAAAATATCGACAACCACGTTGAGATAAATTAAAATTCTGCGCACGATGATTAATGTTATAAAGAACTTTAACCCGTGAAGAAACCACACTTTAAAACTCTCCCCTTCATGAAAATAATAGGGGTGGCCACCCTCTTATGAACCACAACGTTTGTGCCGTTGGGATTTGTGGACATTTTATTTTGCTTTTCTGAACAGTACATCCTAAGTAACAAAAAAGGTCCTCTTGCTGCAAATTGCTAGAACGCGCTGGTTACAAGAGAAAAAAGTCGTACAAATAATCAGTGGTTGCAATTCACTGCATGTGAGGTGAGCACTACGACCTGTACTAAGTGATTATAGCATCGTAGGCACCCAAATTTCGGTTGGTTGTTACATAAATCCACACCTGAAATGCGCCAGATATAAAGGTATGTGCTGGGAATAGGAGTGTATGGAGATGTAGTATTTAAGTTTTATTTGTTGAGGTTTCCTTGACTTAATTTTGAGACACGCTTTTAAAGAACTGCAGCAAAGCTGCATTTTTCTGATTACAAAATACATTTACAAGCATTCTTTGCGTACTCCTTTGCGAGAGTAGCAGTTGTTGCCTACATGCCAGGTATTGTATTGTTTCCACAGTACATTCTATTGTAAGTTGTGTTTTTTTTGTAGTGTTGCTGAACATTTCGTTGGCAACCAAGTTCATTAGAGATATTAGAAAACTGGAAAGGAATCCGCCATGGTCTTTGTTAAAAATCCATTCCGGCATTCGCTTGGATATTTTCCTTGTTTTCAAATAAGTAATTACACATGCACAAAACAATAAACGTAACCTTCATGGAACACTTCAATGAAAAACTATTTTTGAGAACATAAAAAGATTTTTGAGGGTTACTTGGTTGTCTGCCATGTAAACAACCCGCGTTGCAAAGCTGGTCGTACGACCAAGGATTAGTTGTGTGTGAATTCAAGTTAGGCGACAGCACGGTCTATGAAGGTAGAGGTCTTGACACTGAGGAATAAAATGTGACTCCCTTCTTGTCGCTGAGCGCTAGTAGTAATTTGGTGGAAGATTTATCTTGTTTTTGTATTTGGCTTAGCTTAAAATGTGAAGTTGTTACCGGAATTGCGAGTATTATATCGAAGAAAAAAATGGGAACATAATTTTGTATTGGAACACATTTTTTTAAACCATAAAATTCAGTTTTTCAATTTTTTACATGTAGATGCACATATCAACGATTCTAAAAATTTTTTGGGCACGAAATGATAGTTTTTGTTCAAATGGGTTAACTAAAACAAAAATACATAATATATTTTTTCAGACTACTTTTATAAACAGTTCCACACATGCTAATGCATTTATGGACACGGAACATGTATGTACTATATCAGCTTACCTTATTAACATTATTTTACATAAATAATTGCAAAAAATGGTGAAACGCGAGATGCAAGCAAGACAAATCTTCCACCAAATTACTACTAGCGCTCGGCGACATGAAGGTGTCATTTTCTCTTGCTGGAGAGCATAGGCAGTGTCAAGACCTCTTCCTCTTAGACCGTGGGCGACAGTATAGTAATATGTCCATAAAACCTCTTCGGCTACTTGCAATCCAAAAAGGGAAACCATAATATGGTAACTGCATGAGAATAGGCATTGCAAATAATCCATGTGTGTAGTATTTTACAGTAACTGTTCAGAGTGATGACCACCTACTTCAATACACAACTGACAGCGACGCACAATTGAGTGTCTTTTGCGAACAAACATGTATTGGGTGTTGCGAATGGTAGTACAAGCATCAGTAATGCGAGCGCGATGTTCATCTACCGTGTTGATGGCGTCCTCGTATACCAATGTCTCGAGAAGACCCCACAGAAAGAAATCACATGGCGTCAGGTCTGGGGAGCATGGTGGCCACCTCACAGGTCCACCTCTGCCTATCCATCGCTCACCAAGTGTGGCGGTAAGATGGTCACGATCATTCAAACTGAAGTGTGCAGGGGCTCCATCGTGCTTGGATGCAGAAACCAGCATGCGAAATCGACTCATGCCTGAAAATCAGCTGGTTGTAATGCTTGCACCTTTTCGCGATGAAATGGGTGTAGCTGTTGTTCATGCAGAACCCTCCACACATTTTGGTGGCTCGAATTCATTATGCGAGCGATTCCACATGTGCTTCTTGATGGCGAATCGGCGACGTGTTCAAACACTTCCTTCTCAAACCTGGCTGTTCTCATGTTTCGTCTCACGCCGATGTCATACCTGTTCGTTGTAAATGTTCCAGTCTCGCGTAACCGTCTGTTCACAGACGAGAACACGCGATGCCCTGGACAGCGTCTGTTTGGAAATATCTTTGCATTCAGACACTGTGCTACTCTTGCGTTACCTCCAGCAGCACCATACATGAGATGCATATCTGCCATTTATGCGTACGCGTACTGTCCCTCCATGTTGCGCACCAACAGTGCAATGCCACCCTGACACACATGCTAGCGGTGCTTCGTGAACGATGCGCGCCCAACTGTCTCGTACGACCAGCTTTGCAATGCGGGTTGCTTGCCTGGCAGGCAAATAAGTGCACCCAAACGTCTTATGGGTACAGACATAAAAGTATCGCGGGTTCCACATCCCTTAGGATAGAATTAACGGTCATGTGTGTTGTTACGTCACTGTTTCTTCACTGGCTGCTGTCTCAACCAAACTTTGAACTTCGCTGGCTTTGGTTGAGCTCTGGTTTTGTTGTTGATCTGCTATTTGTTCTAGAGTAATCCAGGGCACGTCTGATAATTCGTCACCCAATCGAAAAGCAATACGTATGAACAAACTTTTGGATGCTATCTTGTCATGAAATGATTTCGTGAAATTTTCTGGTCTCTACTTACGGGAAATAATGCTACCGATTTCACCTTCTAAAATGACTTCCCTATCGACGAGACTAAAAGCCGGACGTTCTACTACAATCTACCTACCTACCCACCCATTATTTGCGTACACAGAGCAGATATTTTTTACTCCCTGTGGTGCTGAAGTGTCCTGGGATGGCAGTGAATAGTAAAATAATCCACTCACAATTTTTTATAACGACGAATAATAAGACCACAAAAACGCAAGAACTCCATTTTTTTCTGATTTCAACTTTGGTGCGTTTTGATCGTTCGTTTCAACAGTTTTCTTACCGTGAATTTTTAAGCACTGTTGTCTAATAACGTAGCTAGTTTCTGACCATAATTTGAACCTATATTAATTGTAAGTGAGCAAGTAACAGTGCAAAATTTTCTCGCTGTTCACAAATGTTGATTCTTTGCACGCAAATCTAAGCCAGCCGCATACTGTGTCATTATCCAACAGCTGCTATAATTTGAATGGGTTTTGTGCCTGAAGTTGGAATGCATCTTACTACGGCATCCCGCATCCCCATCTTAATTTCTGTTTTTCATGGTTACGCTATAATCGTTCCAGGTGAATTTTGGGATCGTTCTGTCTATCCTTGTACTTGCCCTTGAGTAAAGTTGTGAGTCGTCGTCTCTAAGAACCACGCTGTCGACGAGACGTGGAGTCCTATAAGTGCGAGCAACGGAAGACAGATCTGTATTGTAAACAGACGAACTGTTCACAGAAGGCGTAACAGTATCTGCACTCCCAAGTACATTAGCTGCGGTGACCATCTTAGCAGTGTTCATTCTCTAGTCTACATACTTCCCCGATGTCAAGCAACTTACCCGCGCCTTCATGAGACACGATAGTATATTTTCCACCCTGAGCGTGGCGTAACACTCCAGTTCCCACGTAGAAGAGGTTCCGCCATGGATCAGCATCGTCATTTATTCAAGTTTGCATAAACCCAGTACACTAAAAAGAAATTCCACTACGTGTTTCTGCCTTCGGGTAGGGTCACATTGTGTATGAGAGAAGGTCGGGGTGAAGGTTGGGCCAGCGGCTCGACTAGCGAGACATGCCTGTCTCCCGCCGGCCCGAGGAATAGATGAGGTAAGGGAGATATGAGCGTGGAGCAGCGACGGAATGAAAGTGATGGGGGAAACAAGAGTTCCCCGAGAAAACCCAGTGGCCAAACGCACTAATGTAAAATATAAGTAATACGAAAATATCATCTCATTAATTTTTTTTTACTTTTTTTAAAACAAATAATGTCGCCATAATGTGTTCAACATTTAAAACAAAATATGTACGAAAAAATAATAGTATTTATAAACAATTTTTTCTGCAATTTTTGCTCTGAAAAGCGAATGAAATTGAACTTATATTATTAATATTTTCTGTTTACTGTATCCTTATAGGTAGCATAAATGCGTCAAGAGAGGAATAATCGAAATGCGGAAGGTACCGGCTACGGTTAATCGCGTTGAACGATTTCTAAATGACATTGAAAGTCTAATTTTGAATACCTGCTTCGAGAATCGAACACGTGTCCTATTAAGTGCGAGTCAGGATGTTTGAAATGTGCCAACTCTATCGATAATAGAAATAATAATAGTAATATCGTGTAGGGAGCCAACTCGAGGGCAGGGTAACACACTTTGAGTAGCAGAGTGTCAACTCAGGCGTCCGCAGGCGGTTGTCGTTCGCTAAGAGATGACATGAAGTGATATCCTACAATGGAGCAGCGACGGAATGCATGGACAGGAGAAACGGGAGTACCTCGAGAAAACACGTCGGCCAAAAGCAGCGTCTACCACATTACCCACACGACCACGCCAGATGGAGCGCTAAATCTCTCAGTTCGGCGTGTTTGCCTCGAAATACGTTTTCAGTTGTATTAAAAACTATTTCAATTATATAAATAAAGCCCTGGTCACATTACCAGAAATTTGAAACGAAAAATGCTGATATAACTTTGGTTTGGAAGTAAAACTGAACATTAATGCATTATTAAAATCGACTTTAACATGAAAAGTAGTAATTGATAACACCCCGCGCGGAACACAATATAATTAAGCGCGAAGAAAATGTTTTCTTGAAAGCTGTAGCTAGCATTAGTTGAACGCTATGCGTATTAAGCCGTCTCTATTGCACGTCGTTGTAAGAGCAATCAACGCTTTTATGTCTCATTGTTACTGAAAAACTGTTATAATAGTCGTGATCCTAAGATGATAACCACGTGTATCTACAGTGATGTTCCACGCGTAGGACACGTGGTAGCAGGAGAAGGAACGAAGGAAAGATCATCCTTGGTACACTTAGGGTTTATAAGATATTTTTATTTCTTTATTATTTGCGCTCACACTTTAGAGAGGAAAGCTTAACTTCGGGCAGATTTAGCACTAAATTAGTTCTGAATAAACGCATGAACTTCAAGTTTCGTGACATATTTTAAACTCAAGAGAAATCATCGACTTAAAATTTATACTTATTTGTAGATATTCATCTTCACTACAAGACTGTTTAGCTGTCACCGTATAACACTTGAGGTTTAAGGTTCGAAACCCGCGTGCGCCATAACGTGTACCGTTAATGAACTTGTGATCATTGCAGCGAGTGAGCAGAAGTTTGCTTAGCCAGACGACATAAGACTGAAACACAACCAAACAATATATTCCTGGCTGTTTATCAAACGAGGCTAATGTTGGACGATAAAATTCATTACATAACAAGACAGACCACCATCCACATTTGATAGATAAAAAAATTATTCTTATTGGTCATCAGAATCCAAAGCGTTGTGAACAATTTATTTTATTTAAGTCACACATTGAATGTTAATATTTACTGTATACAGTTGAAGTGTTTAAACTAACAAAGTATTATTTACAATTTGTAAAAATAAATAAACGTTTGAGACAGTTATTATTTTTTTTAAATAATGAATTATTTTCTTTGTTAAACACGTAAGCTACATCATTCATTAACTAAGAAATTCATTGCTACAGTTGAAATAAAATATTTACGTAATTACGTATTGCTCATTTTCATACTGCAAAAGCACGAAACAATTTTTTTTAAAAGGGCTCATTACTGTACGCTCTCTAAAAGTCACCTTCTTAAAAATATATATTCAAAATACATTTATTTCAATTTTATGGCGAATATGGCAAACACGTAAATCGTGTGTTTCGTTTTAAACATTATGTTTCCCGCTGTGTTTTGGGCGGGGAATGAATGGATGACTTGCACTACAAATACCAAACTAATTAGCGTACGTACACACGTCCAGACTTCTCTCTATATTAGATCAATATTATGTGACGTCATAACAAACTGCACAACAGGACAGAATATTAACAGTACAACATTATTAGGCATCACTCCGTCATTCTTGTATGGTTGAGTTCCTTTTATCTTAAAGTCCCCCGCGGCTTTGCTCGCGAGTATTATTCGTAACTGATAATATTTACTTTAATTTAAAAACCTCTTTGTACACAAGATTGGTACTTCAGTCATCAAGTGTTAGAATGTCCAAGCGGCTAGTTGAACTAAATCTGCAGCAGGATAAGTAGCTATAGCTGTCCACGCGAAAAACAGTCTGTCCCTGCCAATAACAGCGACATCGCCTGGGCCTTATTTATAGCCCTGCCTATTTGACGTTGTGGGGTAATTACAGACACCTAAGGTAAGAGGTTAATTGAATGAGTAACATCTGTTTACTCTGTGCACAACCATTGGTGACGGTGCCCTCAGTTATATATTGTCAAAATATTCACTTTAACTTTATTGACATTACAAAGTTTCAGTGGGTAAATGTTTCGCGGAAACGTATTTGGTGCCCCAAACCTGAGATTAGTGAGATATATATCGTCGGTTTACTGTCAAAAGTAACAAAGTCAAAATGAGATAAAATTATAAAAATGCTAGGTATATGTACATGTTGTTCACGAACAATTGCCCAAGTTTAAGGTCTATTCGTCTTTTCGTACTGTTGTGTCACAGTATAGTGACATACCACATTTTTGTTAATATCTACAATTTAATACTGTTTTTAAACGAAATAGTATTTATGACAATCACTTTTGGCAGTATACCGACTATATGTCTGCTGATATTGTAGAGGAACCTAAGTGGAAAGCGAGCTGCAATTTTACCCCTTTTAAAGACTACATGTAAATTGCACTAATTCGATCTGCTTTGTAGTTTTTGTGTGTCAGAATTGAACGTTTGCACGCAGCTTTTAACGGAATTCGAGCCCAGAACCTCCCGGAATTTAGACCTGAGTGACAAACAACTGCGTCACGTAACGTCGAAATAATTCATGAAAATAAAATTTATTGATAAAAAAAATAAAATATCTGTGTCCTGGGCTTATAGAGGTTGTACAACACCACGTCTCGATAGGTTACTGTAGTGAAACTCCAGTATAAGTTGTTTCTCGCTGCTCGTTCCTGCTTTTCGGATCGTCTGCCTTGATTATTGACAAACTAAGTTTCATTCTTAATAATCACGTTTCTTATAAAGAAAAAAAATTACATACATATTTTTTTAATATTTACATAAGCATCACTCTGACGCGAACAACACCTCAATATCACTACTTTTTAGATAGATATCATGGGTTGATGGAAAACAAATTTTGTGCTTTTTTACCCTTTTGTGTGTCGAATTTCGAAATATTTTTAATTTACATCTTAGACGTTTGTATAAGTATCCAACTGAAGTGTAAATCACATCGCTAGCCCGTTCAGTCGAATCAAAATCGATCATTCACTAAAAAAACACATATCACCCCTGCACAGTATTGAGAAATCGAATTTCGAAAAATCTGAAAACCTTTTTGCGATAATTTCTGTAATCATCATCCTGAAGCAAAAATTAATTGTATATCTCAACGGGTTCGATAGATATCGAGGATTTATCTAAAACACGTTCAAGGTCTTTTCACCACTTAAGAGAGTAAATTTCGAAAAACCCTTGAATTACGTTTTAGAATACTTTATTGGTATTTCGTGGACGTAAAAAACACAATATTAGCCCGCTGGGTTCAAGATATATCGACCATTAATTGAAAACGCTTTTCACCACTTTTCACCCCTTTTCACGTCCTTAGGTAGCGAATTTCGAAAATTCCTGAAATTAATTTTAAGGTATTTGAGTAAGCATCAATCCTAAATAAAAATCACGTCTCTATATAAAAAACTATGGGATCGATATATATCGAATGCGAGTCGAAAACTCATATTACCCCATTTTTAACCAGTTTAGGGCCGAATTCGGAAAATATATTTTAAATGGTACTTGGGATATTTACAAAAGCACCAATTTAAAGCAAAGAGTACTTCGATATGTCGATTGATTCGATAGATATGGAATGATAATCGAAAACACATTTCACGTATTTTCACCCCTTTAAATAAAGAATTTCGAAACATCTTTGAGTCCTGTCATAGACATTTGTAAAAGTAACAAATTAAAGTTAAAATCACGACTATAGCCAATTGGGTTTCAAAGATAAAGACGATTTTTTTGAAACACATTTTGCCCCTTTTTACTGCCTGGGGGTCGAATTTCAAAAAAATCTAAAACTACTTTTTGGGTATTTACGTAAGCAATATTTTGAAGTGAATATCAACTCTCTATCCCGAAGGGTTCGATAGATATCGATAGTTGATTGAAAACACATTTAAGGTCTTTTCAGCTACTTAAAAGTTGAACTTCGAAAAATCCTTAAATTGGCGAATATGCATTTTTACGAGTGTCCTATTAAATTAACAATCACCATGGTTGGCCGTCGGGTTCGAGCTGTATCAACGTTTCTTCGGAAACACATTTCACCCATTTTCACCCCCTCAGAGGTCGTATTTCGAAAAATCCCTTCTTAGTGCTCGCCTACGACCCACAAAAAATTTCACGATTCTAGGTCCAGTGGTTTGGGCTGCAGTTTGATATGTCAGTCAGTCAGTCAGTCAATCAGTCAGCTTTCATATATATATATATATATATATATATATATATATATATATATATATATATATATATATACACACACACTTAAAGAAACGTGTTTGTGTGCGTGTGTCATATATACATACATACATCTACATGTAACATACTAACATAAACACACACCGACACACAATTGCTGTCTGTCCGCTGCTTCAAGTGTAAAAGTGTAATTCTTGAAGTGTGCCAAGAATATCTGTAGTATTGTAACACCGTTGTCAGCAGCAGTCTTTAAATGGCACTAATACACTAATGCTGGCCCACATGAACATAAATAACGTACCACATAACGTATCGAAATTACTGCAAAATTTAATTGCATACAAATTATTTGTCAATGTTCATTCTTGCTTTTCCCATCGTCTGCCTTAAATGGTTTACAAACTACGTTTTATCAGTGATAATAAGTTTATTGTGGCCAGTAGAAAAAACTAAATAATATTTTAGGCATTTATGTAAGAGCGTCGTTTGGAAACAAAGACTTCGATAACGCAAGTAGTTAGATAAAATAATATGGACGGCAAATTGACAACAAATGTTCCTTTTTTTTACACCTGTAAGTCGAAATACCTTGAAATCACGTTTTAGATGATTGTATTAAGTTTTCAGTTTGACAGACAACCACGATCATATCCAGTTTATCATTCTAAATTGGCGTTTTGTAAAGAAATACGCATCCCCCTCGCTCCTTATAAATCGAATTTCGAAAAATCCTAAAAAATTTTCTTGGATATTTACGGAATCATTTTGAAAAGTAGCTCTACATATCGAAGGATTCAATAGGAATAAATGATTAATCTAAAACCGTTTTCCAGTACTTTTGTCCCTTAGGGGTCTAATTTCGAAACATCGTTAAATTGTTAGTATACTTTTGAACGACGATCTCATTGATTAAAATTAGGACAATAAACCGCCATTTTCGACCTATATTACGGAGTCATTTTAATCCCTTTTCAACATTTTAGGTATCCGTATTTCGAGATGCCTTGAAAATTATTTCAAGTTACATTCTTATGCAAAAAAAATACGTAGATATTTCAAAGTACAACGTATCCGAATTATATCTATAACTTTTCAAATTATATTTCTCAATTATTTCAACCCTTTGGAATTGACATTGGGGGAAAAACTTTGAATAACTTCAGAGTAACTACGTAACCATAAGCCTGAATCAATGAATACTTCGATATTTATACTATTTTTATAAGTAAGGAAGAATAATAGAAAATACATTTTTAGATTTTCCCCTTAAGTGACAGTTTTGAAAAATCATAAAACTGAATGTTAGGTTTTGGCATATAATCTAATGAAAATGATAATCACGATGATAGATTAAATCAGGATCGAGACGATAAAATGTGACGATTCGTCAAACATTTTGCTATTTTTTCTCCATTTGGGGGTAAAATTCCGAAAAAAAAAATATGTTTTCTTACTCCCTGAGAGGAACATTTCTAGGTCCAGAGGTTTGGGTTGTGCGTTTTTATATGTGTGTATATATGTTTATAGTGTATGCATATAGAACGTGGTGGAGCAGTGGTTAAACACTCTCCTCGCATTCAGTATAGGACCCAGGTTCGAATCCCGGCTCCGGCCATCATGATCTCGGATGTCTAGAGTTGTCCGAAATCATTCTAAGCGAATGCTGGAATGTTTCCTCAAACATGCCCTGGCCGATTCCTACCCCCTTTCCCCCGGTATACCTATACTAAGGTCTAATGCTACTCGAGACAACGTATAGCTAATAAATATAATATGTACATATATGTATGTATATATCTTGTGTGTTTGTGAATATATTCATAAGCCTATATGGGACAAGGCGAGTGTTTATGAGTATAACAACGTGTTTCACGGCATTTATCAGTGTTGATTTAATTTTTTAGCGATGAGTTCTTGTACTGGTCTATTTCCTGGGAAACAATCCTTACTAATTAAATTGTACTATAGGTAAGAAAGTTATTTGCTTGTATTCGAAGGAACTGGGTTATATTCCCGGCTGTAGCCGTAATAATTTCGATTTCCCATGGCTTTCTAAAATCACACAATTTCTATGTTGGAATTGTTCTTTCAAGTAGGCCAAGGCTGAGCCCTTCCTCAGATCTTGTCCTTATGTAAAGTTGTGATGAAACGTAAAGCTCATTTGCCTTAACTGAAGCGCTGTTGAAGGTGATATAAGGTAAGTATGGAGCAGTGACGAGGTATAAGAGCAAGGGAAAAAGGAGCACCTCGAAGAATCACGTTGTTCAAGACAACGTCACAGGATCACCGCAGCAGAAGGAGAGTGCAGACCACTTCAACTCTACGACTCCTAACATCAGTAAAATAAGCTCTAAACAGCGATGCCAGAATAACGATTGTTTGTTGGGAACTAGCGGGCCAGAATAAAACAGCTGTAAACTATTGCACTGGAATAAGGGCAACCACAGGAATGCAGTGGAAATCATCATTAAATCTTTGACGTTTCGTCACAGTATTTTATTTATTTATTTGCGACTTATTTTTACAGTGGCGAAGTTAAGGTGTAACCACCTTGTCTTACGCTTAACCACTGAAAGAGAAAATAAAATCTAAGACAACAGAACATTAAAACTTATTGAGAAAATAATAATGAAAGAAATATATAAGATATCAAATCACAATAGGCATGAGTATTACTATCTAGAACCCAAATTATAATTTGAGGCATAATAAAACAAAATTGTGGTTTAAGTACGGAATATTATTATTTTGAACATTTATGAAATAAATAGGATAGATGGATAAACTGGATATATAAGGCTAGATAAAATATAATAAAAGAACTAAAGCTGTACTTTAATTAATAATCTCACAGGGGGACTCTGGCAAATATTAAAATATGTAGTATACTAAGTAAATCTTGTGGGAACTTAAGTTATTACATTATTACATACTAAACCAATAGTATATTTTCAAGAACATAACAAGTAACTACAATACGAACTAATACCGAGAATATACAATATTACATTTACATTTACACACACATATTCACATACTCACATATACGCTACCATGCATACACGCATACCTAAGACACACACATACACACGTGATAAGTGTAATATCATCCACTGTTCACATTTAACTAATTATAATGTTAGTTTAGCGAATTTTTTAAATGAAGAAACAGACTCATGCTATCTGTTTTTTTTTTCATCGAGTGCATTCCAAGCACGCGCAGTGGCCACCGAAAATAATTTTGAATATTTACTGGTTCTATGCCTTGGTATTAGTAAAACCATATTTAATTTATAACGGGTACTGATATCGTGACGGGACTGAAGTAAATTTAATTTATCAGCTAAATATTTCGGACTTTTAATATGAAGTACTTTTCTAAGTAGTAGCAGGCTATGCAATTTGCGTCTATTGTCAAGTCGTAACCATGATAGCTTGTCGTAATATGGAGAAACATGGTCGCGTGATTTAAGATTAAAAATAAAACGAATACAAATATTTTGTAACTTCTGTAGTCTGGTTAGTTCTGCGTTAGTCAGGTCATTATACACTATGTCACAGTAATCGAACAAGGGAAAAATTAGTACCTGAACAAGACGTTTTAATGTTCTCAGTGAGCTGGTTTTTAAGGCGTTTCAGTAGATGCAAAGTTGCTACAACCTTTTTACTTATATTAGCAACATGAGTAGACTAATTTAAAGTACTACTCATAGTAAGACAAAGATTTTTAATTATTGACTGTATTTCGATATTTGCGTTGCCTACTACAATTTTTGGTAGTTCAGCGGTAAGGGATTTTACCATCTTATCGAAACTACACATAAAAATACCCTGGGATTTTAATGGGTTCATATGGAGTCCATTTTCTATGGACCATTTTTCGACAGTTTTATGATCTGTGTTTAAATTGTCTACATTTATGGTGGTATCAGCGGAAGAGGAATAACAGTATATTCGCAAATCATCGGTATAAATGCGGTATTGAGAAAATGTAATATATTTGGGCAAATGGTTAATATTAATAAATAGTGTGAAAGTATGGTCCGTCCTCGATAAGTTACGTGTGAAAATTAAAGTTATACTATTTTTGTTTATATAATTTATTTTATATTATTAATGTTATTTAATAATAATACCAAAAATTATTAACAAAACATTTAAACATTTTCAAAAAAAATGTGAAATTTTTCAGGGTATATGGTTGTAAAAGTGCTTGTATGCACGTCCATGAAGACAACAATAAGAACTCCGTATACGTTACATAGGATTATACGGTAGTAAACGAACATGCCTGTAAAATAATAAAGCCGCATTTATGTGTCGGGCAGAACCATATTGTCGAGAGTGTTTTCTCTTGCACTTAACATCGACAAATAAATATAAGTATCTTAAACATTCTCTAATACTCAACGCTAACAGTGGAGATTTTCTGATATCAGTGCGCATGACTCTTAGATTCTTACATAACGGTTGTGGTTTTCGAGGACACGTCAAGACATTCAAATATGCCACATTTTCTTCGCAATTTAGTACACACCCGAAACACGTGAGACATAATCTTCCGAGGATCTGCGTAATCCATGGCACGTGAACTACTTCAGCTATATTCGTGTTTAGATATGGCGGGGAAGAGACAGCTCTGGGTATATAAGATGCATTGTAAGAAGCTGTCGGTGTCGTTTGGGAACCACACGATCCTTCACCCTCAAGCCGTGCACACAGTCCCTTGTTGGAGCAGACCATGATGCATATTGTGTTGTTGGTAGCCCTGGCAGTACACAGCGCCACTGCTGTGTCGACCCAGCCAGACCTTGGAAACATCATCTTCTCCAGTGTGGTGAGAATTATACGCTTACTGCCTAGTTCATAAGTCTTACATATTGGTGTGTTTGCCAGTTTCCTGCATGCATATACAAACCTGCAAGTGGGTTGATGTTGACTATATGCGTGTTCTTTCCTGATCACATAGCTTTCGTCATAAACACAATTCCAGCATTCAGACTTAACAAAATTTTGCAGAACAGCATTCGTATTTAAGCACAGAGTTCGCAAACACATTAGTTCGAAAATTTACAAATATTCATGGTAATATTTGTTATAAGTAAGACAGCGTAGAACGTTGCCAAAATATTACAAATGTGATTCTTGTACTTCAAATGTAAATATGTAGGTTTACATAAACCCATTTGTTTTAAATAAGAAACGTGCCATTTTATAAACCCAAATGATCCTACGGTAAACTTTCTGTAGGCTATGTAAGTCATTATTTGTACTTTACAATAACATAATGAACGAAATAAAATTTCTAAGTATGTATTTATGTTTTATAGTTAGTGATTAACAAACAATATTATTTAAACACCTTCTGGTTTAAAGCACTCGACAGACAGGAACAGTTTCTCTGCTCTGATATTTTACGTGAATATATTGTGAAAATGTGAAATAATCAAATACAGTTACCCATTTTTACTTTCCACTGATAATTTAAAAACAATTTCTTGTGTTTATGTTATGCCGTTACCTATCTCATGTTAATTATAACCTGTTTCGTCCGGGTAACTTGATACTTATATGTAGAATTAGATAGTCAAGCGGTACAAATCACAATATGTTCTGAGGGTACCTTTGTTATCTTCTGTGGTGAGATCCATCAATCGCTATTCAAAAATTACTCATTAACCAATAAATTTTAGCAATTCTCTGTAATACACTTATATAACAAGGAGTTCACTGACTGATCGGACATAACCTGGTAACCTACAAGTGTTACACGTGGGAAAAACGCGGACGGCTTGATTTTATAGAAGAGTTTATCAACATTTGCGGCGAGAAATTATCTACGAGCCTGGTCATGGAAAAATCGGTAAGATGTTTAGCATTAGGACTACTATAGTCTATTTTACATAATAGAGTGTAACTGTAACATAAATATTAATAAAATATTTCTTACACTGCCTTTCATTATACCTACAGATACTGTTTGCTTTCGACATATTATGTTATTTAAAAAAAACACATTTCGGGAATGGTGAAAATTACCCCACATAATAATTATATTTCAAGAATATTTAGGAATAGATTGAAACCAAAGACGAAGTACTCATAAAATAAATAACTGAGGTAATCAAGGATAAAACACAAATCGTCGAGTTTACATCGAGTTTGTAACATATTCTTAATTAGTTATTTCTTGTTCCAGATAACTTTGAAATATTATTTCTTTACAATGTCAACCGACTGTGTTTTTGTATTTTCAGTTATTCCGGCATGGTGATAGAGCACCGACCGGTTCCTACCCCACCGACCCTTACAACGATGTTGCCAAGTACTGGCCCAGAGGATACGGTCAACTAACTGAGGTAATATTCCTATTAGAAGTTATTGTTAGTTCCTACTTTTTTATTTATTCACACTTATGTTAGATAATTTAAATAATATTTCCTAATTGATAGAAGTTTGACCATATTTTCTACAATATTTTGCGACTGTGCTTAGACACAAGCAAGAATAATATAACGGATATTGATAATTTGTGCACCTGAAATATTGTAATAATGTCTCGAAGTTCGTTAGTAGCTTTACGATTCCGTTACTCACACTTCCAAAGTATTACAAATGTTACCTATGTTTAATCATCTTATGTGTTGCTTCATTTGACTAAATGACCCTGAAAAAGTCAAATCAACTTAAAGTTCCATAAACGTAATATATTTTTTCTTTTATTCTGCGGTGCACTAATTTTATGACACTCCAATGTCACAGTAAGTTCAACTAGTAGTTGTTAATCTCTTCTTTACTGCTTGCCTTTGAAACCTCTCGTTCTATGTGAAACCGGGTGGTAAATCCGCTGCCTCTATCTGATCTAAGAATTGAGACAACGTTCATTATACAATTGAAATAGAACAGGTATTCACTATTTTCAATCAATTTTGAAAAATACTGTTCTGTAACGTTAGTAAATATTTAATCTCTTCTGATTTTCTTCCAAATACATTTACATTAGACACATCACTATGGGAGACATTAAGTATTCTGTCTGCACTTTGCACGCTTACTTACTCATACTCTTATTCAACTTTAATATCCGCGCCGGACAGTTTTGAGCACTTCTTAAGGGGACAACTTGTACCTTTTAGTCCGTAGTTAGTTCTTCCAGTCTAATGCGCCCGCTGCCTTGACGACAGACGTGGTCAGCGCCTCGCCACACACATCGGCTGCAATGTTAATTCTCTTCGGTAGTCCCAGGCGTTCTTCTGATGATTATTAACGGCCAAACTCCTCAGGCTCTTAATTGGCGAGCAGTCCTCTCGCTGGCCCACCTAAAAAAAACTCGCCAAACAACGAATAGTAGCACCGGCGTGATGTATTCGGCAATCCTAGCCGACACACATACGTTCCACATCAGCTTCTATCTCACTATTGCGAATGGTAGTTTAAATTCCTTCATCGAGGCTGCCTTGTCCACCCAGGCCCAACAACCTCACTCGCCGTCAACGATCTACCCATTCCTCGTTGCTCGCTAGCCTCTGTCTCTCTGACTACACCAGCTACTCGCGCACCTACTCCCGGCCACACTATAGACAACAATATATCTCTAAGACAAAACATTTGTCTCACTCTATATTTAACAAAATTGTTTCGGTAGTCCCTACTTAGGATTACTGGAATTCGTGTATCCCTCGGCATGTCTGAAACCCTTTGGAACTACCTGAAGGACTTCGTTTATTACTACAATCAAGTAGAATATAAAAGTAACCACGTTAATATATTTGTGTACGTTCACATTAACGACAGATGATTTCGCATTTCACTTATAATACTTTTATTGTATAGAATTTCATTTTAGTAATTCGAATGGCCAGCAATAGTTATTTAAGCCTGTATCTTCAGTAAAAAAGAATAGAGCTTGATTCTTTAGTATCTTCAGCAAAACACATAGATAAAATTATTTCCAGCAAAAGGTCCCATCTGTCGTTTGAAACCGTGAGCACGTGTATCTTATTAAACTAAACCAAGTGACGACACATTCTGTCTCGCCGTCATACTCAAGATCTGTGTATTGTACATCAGTCGAGTACATGAAGAATTGAGTACGAACATCTATCGAGCATTGATGTACTTTACCTTCTTAAGATCTATGACATGTGTTACGGGGAGGATACACGAAACTATAGATAAACTCTTTGTGCTTAACAACAGTTCGGTATTCTGCAGGTATCACTCACACCACACAATATTCGAGTAACTTCATACGTACCGTGGAGAACCAACATCTGTATCCGTCTCCTGTACTTAGGTAGTACACGAGAACTCCTTGAAGGTGTTCCAGTGAGTGCGATAAAATTATAATGTTATATTTATATGAAAAAATAGTGTTAGTTTTGTAGACGATACTTGTAAACGCAGTTTCCTCTTACGAAACCGTTTTAGGGGGCGTAGTTTTCTCATAACCGTGCGTCAAAGTCAAAATTTGCATGTTCTGCTGCCATGCAAATAATGAAAACCAATTGACTTGCGTACGTGAAATAATTCACAGCAAAATAACATATTTGAAAGAACTGTGCTATGGGAGTACATGGCTAGATTTAAACATTTGAAAAAATCCCTGGAACTGTTTTGTATTTTTAAAGAATTGCGGAATTTGCATTTTTTTCTCCACTTTTACAATTTTTTTAAATTCAAAATATTGCGTTGTCGTTTTTTTTATGTTTTATTACATAGCTCATGGGATGTAATTTCACAGTGAATTATCTTGTTTAAGTAGGTCAGTTGGTTTTCACTATTTGCATGGCAGTGTCACAAGCAAATTTTGAATTTGACACCCCGTTATGAGAAAACTATGAGAGCTAAAATTGTTTCGTAAGAGTAAACTGCACTCACAAGTATCGTCTACAAAGCTTGCAATATTTCATAAAAATATAAATTTATGATTTTATCGCAGTCGAATACCTTTAAGGACGCGATTGAGGAAATTGTCGAATAGGCCTACTTCAAGCTGGAAGAGCACTTAAGACCATATTCTCTTGTTTAAACTGTTTTTGCGCTAGTTATTTCTTTTTTAAACTTAAACAGGAGCAGATATAAAAAATCTGTTTGGTGGTTTTGTTTCATGAGGTTTTTGCCATGATAGCTATTTTTTATTCCAAAACAAGAAATTATGCGGCTTCGACAAAAAAAGTAAATTAACCAGAATATCATTAGTTACATAATTAGCTTAAACCGTAGCATTTACTGCCTTGAAAACATGAGCCAACATAGAGAAGATGATTTAAAAAAAAAAAAAATGTTCGCTCCCAGTTAGGGATAAAAACATTAATATCGCTAAAAAAAAAAAGTAGAAACAAGCGCGCATGGTCTTAAACAAATAATAACACATCATCATCTGATATAGCGAATACCCTGAGACTGTGGGCGTTTGCCTACTACTGCCGTAGACATGCATGAATTTTATCTACTGCACGGAATATCTGCTGGGACGTGTTATTTTACCGCTCCACACGGAGCACTGACATTCTTTAGCCGTAACCGCCGAATGCACTGGGATATGTGGCTACAGCGCTATACCATATTATGCACCAGCAACACCTATACAGAGATGTTGTCAGAAGAAGGCTGTTCGAGGCAAGCGTGAACACCCACGTAATTGTTATTATTGGTATCGTAGGAAGAAGATACTTTACGCTAGGAATAAACTAGAGCTAATATTAACTTTGAAATATCATATTTGTAAAATAATTGTTACAACGGTGTAAGTAGAGTCCGGAAAAATTCACGGATTCACTTACCTTTAGTCTAGCATCCAAACATATCTGCGTATTAAACTGTATATGTCCATTGACCGCTCGCTGACACAGATATAACACGCAATTGGACTTGTATTTAGTTGCTTATATATAATTGGCTTGGCGTCCTCTAGGTGCTGTCAAGGTCAAATGGCAAAAGGAACCCGAACTTCACGATTGTGTCCAAAACAAAACGAGACATTTTCACCTCCTGGTTAACGGTACTTTCTGAACGCATTCTGTAACATTTTCGTAAGGAGTAATTAAAAAAATATGCGAATATAGTATTCTAAACTTGAAACGGTAACTTATGCGTGACTTACATTCGATACTGTACGGATCTATGACGACGTGCTGAAGAACATAGGCTTAACATTCTGTGTGACTCATGTAAGGTTAATTCTACTACAGGTTAGGAAGATCATTATTAAAAATTTGGCACAGGAACAATTCATCCCGCTTAAGCGCTGGTATCGGTAATGGGAGCAAACTGATCAATAACAGAGCTTTTCTGAATCTTAAGTTACATAAACTTTATCATTTAAAACCGGAAATTTATTTATTTTCATTTTAAAATTAAGTAAAATGAATTCAGTCATTTCCAAGCATATTTAAATTTAATTTTACTACGGTTTCGTATTTTTGTCCCTTTGCGATAGCAGCGAAACTAGCGGCAGAAAATTTCCCCATTTCAAACTCTCCCGTAAGAAAACACACTTTCTTTCTAGCCTGCTGTAGAATTAACCCTACTCATACCGAGCCCCGTACTATTCAAGAGTTCGTAGCATAGGCTTGGACTTATCTTGCATGTTCTGACATTTCCACAACGATATTCTTTTATTTTAAAAGTATGTATTGAATTTATGGCAGACCAGCTGCAGTTAGGCTGACCTACGTTCTCCTTGCAGATCGGAGAGGAGCAGCACTTCAGATTGGGCTCGTTCCTCAGACAGAGATACTCTGACCTGTTGCCTCTGACATACAACACCAACGACACCTATGTCAGGAGCACAGATGTTGACCGCACTCTGGTGAGTGCTCGTTGTAATCTGGCTGGACTGTACCCGTCACCACGGAAGACTGACAACCAGCCTCCCAACATCAGGATCCAGGCCATACCCATACACACTGAGACTTCTGCTAACGACGATGTGAGTACAAAGCTTACAATACTTGGATACAGTTGCCTGTTTTATTTAATAATAAAAACTCGTGCCTGAAAACTTACAACGTTTCTGTTAGAAAAATTGTTGAGTAAACATGTTTGTGTATGTGTATATAAACACACAGACATTCATACACACATACCGGATGTTTATGAAAGTATGTTTCAAACGTTGCGATGTGATTCCTTGCAGACATGTGCTAAGGTTATATATTGCAAGTTTTTAGTTTGCGCAAATAGTAAAAGAGGAATTTGCTATATCAAATTGAAATTTAAAGTAACATTTGTTATAATTGCAAAAAGAAAGAAGATACGAATAATGAATTTTCAGGTTGGTTTAATAACATGATCTGCTATCTGCGAAAAAAAAAAATGTTTGTAATACATTTCGAATTTAGCAGATAATATTGCATTTTACGGTTATTACTTGACACAGTTTGTAGAAAGAGGGCCGAACGAACTAAAAATGTTGCCCTGTTGCAACACCTTCAAATAAACTTTTTCCGAGAAAATCCACTTTAAAAATGTGCAGCCTTACTGGTAGGCAACACGCGATACACAGGACGTTTGAGCAACCCCGTCACTTAATGAAGATGAAAGGTATTCAAAACTACTTTTCACAGATTGTGTTTCTTGTCATTGCTAATTCGCACCAAAAATATTCATTATTTATCCTCTCTTCTAATTTTTATTTATTTTTACAAACGTGATTTTTCAATGTCAATTCCTCCCTTAAGATTTTCAACAACCAAAAACTTACATAAAAAATATTACCTAATTTCACGAGGAATCATCTCATGATTCTGCAACATTCTATCATGAACATCTTGTGTATGTATGTGTATGCGTGCGCGTTTAATGTTCTTGTTACTATGCGTTATTATTTTAAAAATATTTGATTTGCAAGGGCCATTATTTTTATCCCATGACAATTGCAATGTGATGAAATCCACTACAAAAAAGAAGACAAATATTTAAAACCAATTTATTTGTAAAGAGAACTTTCAATGAGCTGAAATTCTTGCAAAAACAAGGAATTTATTGTTTTTTTTTTTTTTTTTTACTTCCCAACGCCAACTCGTAAAGTATTAAACTTTATCATTTCTTAACGATTACTATTTGGGCAGAATTTAATACATCTGTATCAAGATATGACATATAACACATTGTGTTGTGCTCAGTCATGTATTTCAGTAATTTAATTCACGCATCATGAATAATCGAAAAGAAACAAGCTAAATAAACAAAGTAATGAGTAAATTTTGTCTGAGGCATTAAAAATTAAACAACGCCATTAAATTTGGTATCTTCAGTGAATAAATTTTTCTGCAATTTTTCCGTATTTTTGGTGTATTAACCGTAAGTTGGAGTTTATAAATTTATCCTACTTAAAATGTTAGTTTTCAGTCGTTCAGTAAAAAAAAAAATGCCAACTTTTAAATTTTATTCTTGATCCACTTCGTTAAATATGTGACTTGTGTAGTATATTTATACACCAAACAACCTCCAAAGCTTCTCCTTTGAGTGAGAAAAAGTTATTCTGTAGGGTAACAGTAACTTGGTTAACGGTATTTCGCAATGTAGTAAACCACGTATGATTAGTTGAAATAGAATATTCACGTAATATTACTATGTAACTCAGTTGCGTATTTAGTCTTCTACTATCTTTAAGCGAAAAAAAAATGTACAAAAAATGGAACTGTTAATTTTTCATACGACCATTGTTTGTGCAGCTCTTGGTGCCGTTCTACAACTGCGCCAAGTACACCACCTTGTCTACCTACCTGAAGCAGTCTAGCGAGTACCAGTGTATTGTGAACGAGACATCCAAGGTGTTGGCTGAGGTTGCAGCGTTTGCCGGGACTACTACATCAGCCGCCGCTAGTTTGTACGATACCCTCTTCATCGAGGTAACACTAATCTGGAGGAATATTTTCTGCACCTTATTTCTTAACTGTAAAGAGAAATTAGTTTCCTATGCTAATAAAGTAGATGTAAAGTTGCCAATTCTATTTAGTAATAGGTGTTAATATTATTTCAGTGTATTAATTACCCATTTATAGAGAATCTATGACAAATGCATTTGCTGTACATAGCCGTAACGAGTTATTATTAAGTGTTTTAAATGGTAATACGGATATTTTCATTTTATAAAGTTCCATTTTTAGCTTCTCTTTATCTGTAGTTAATCTAGTTCTGACTTATAGCCTACCATTTCAAAAATTAATTTAGTCACACTACATTTGTCACGTTAATTACCATAAAATCTTTAAAACAACTGTATTTTGATTTTTCACAGGAGTTGTACAACTTAACTTTACCTGATTGGGTAAAGCCATACTATCCAAATCCTTTGAAGAATATTGAACTGGTCGAAGGGTTCATAGAGGCTGCTGGGACTACAGAACTTCAAAGACTTTCTGCAGGTAACACATATTAGTATACGTATTCTTCAAGACAGTTATAAAATCATTTAATTACCTTGGTACATTGCTGAACTACCAGTTTGATCATTTTACTGTGCATAAATTGTCAGTATTATTTGAAAGAATAACTGATTGTGGTAAAGACAGTAGACTACAGTGAACGATTTTTAAACACACATTTTACTCTATCGTCTTGCGAAATTTTCAAGCGCATTCATACAAGTTGTTTTAATGCGTTGTATCGTGTTGTCATATGAGTTGTTTTAGCAGCAGCATAAAGTATACCGTGTCCCTACAGCTTGAAAAATATACACATTTTACCACACTACGGTGCAAAATCACGATACGCATAATTGAAATTTTCATATATTGCTAATTTAAAAATATTAGTTTTTAGTAAAGGAAAATAACATTAAATGATTTCACACATTTCTTAGCATGGTAAATCTTTATTTGCATTTTTTTTATAAATGTACCATCTTTTCGGGACTTGCACGATGCATAAATGAATATCAAATACTTTTGGCGTTTATGTGTAGTGTAGAAAATATATGAATGGCCATTAACAGAACACCCTCGTTATATGTGTATACAATTACGTAGTTTCCTAAACTATGCGAACATGTTAAACTAGAAAATATACTTAGAATAAATTAGTTAACACGCTCCAAAAAAAAAAAAAAAAGGTGAAATACTGTCAGTTCTGAACATGTTTAAATTTCAATTTCTTCTTTACATGAGGCCCAATACGTTAGTGAATCACAGCACGATTCTCTATTAACGTCACGAGTTCGAGACTCAGTTCATGATTATTTATTTTTAATTGTGCTATATTATGTGAATTTCCCTTTTGTTTGCGAGAGTATTGCTTAGTATGTCGTGAATTGTTCACTTACACTATTAAAGCTATTAAAGTTGCTTCTACTTGCATGTGAAAATTATTTGCATGCTTCTCTATACATAAAACGGTTTACTGATTGACCAACTGAATGACATACTACCACAGACCAAACCACTGGACATAGAGACGTGTACGCTTCTCTCAGAGCGTAGGCAAGCATTGAGAAAGATATTCTTTGTTCGAAACTTGACCTCTAATAGGGTCGAACCCGACATGCTTTAGTCATGATATTGTTACAAATGCCTATAATGATAATTAAATATTTTTCAAAATTAGACGCCTATGGGTTGAGAAGACGTGAAATTGTTTTTTAAATTAATCCTCACTTTGTAACAACGCATTAGAAATAAATAGTTGAATTTTGCTTTATAATTATTACTACCCAAATATCCGTAAGGTAATTTAAATATTTTTCGAAATTCAAACCATAAGGGGTGAAAAGCTTAAAAATAAATATATAAATTGTCTTTACAGTCCACAGTCAACAGGCTGGTAACGTCATATTCACTTCAGTTGTATTCTTAGACAACAGTCTAACTTGTGATTTCAATATTTTTTCTTAAAGTCCGATTCATTTTGGGTAAAAATACATGAACTGTGATTCCGATTAAAATTCAACTTTTGTTTAGTGTGTAAAAATTGTTAAGGGGGCGGTCACCTCAGTTTTCAACGTCTTTTATTATTTTTATGTTTGTACCAAATATATTTTTCTTATTTTAGACATAAAGTGTGACAAAATCTTCCTCTTAGGACTGTCATAGTTTTTGCGTAATGAGTTGTAAACGTCAAAATTTGCACTTTACAGTTTTATGTACGCCACTAAAACCAACTGACATACCAAACCGAAAAAAATTACAGTGTATAACAACATTGTACGCTGTGATTTGACACATATAAAAACCAAAAATATATATATAGTATTGTATTTTTTTAAAAATATTGAAATTTTTTAATATTCATTACAAAATTCAGCATTTTTTATTAAATACAAAAATATGTTTCATATATGTCAAATCACAGCCTACAACATTGTTATACATTGTGAATTTTTCCTTTTTGGTATGTCAGTTGGTTTTAGCGGCGTGCATAAAACAGTTAAATGTAAATTTTACATTTACGACTCATTATGCAAAATCTACAAGAGGTACAAAAAATTTTCCAAGAGGAAGATTTAATCACAATTTTTGTCTAAAATAGGAAATAATATCTGGGTCAAATATTAAAATAAATAAGGACCTTGAAAACTGACGTGAACCGCACCCTTAAGTGCTATTTCCTTCAGGATAGTGATAATGTAAATACCTAAAACCTATTAAGTTACCAGAATTATTTCCGAATCCGATTCTAAAAGAGTAAAAAAGAGATTACATGTTTTTTCTTAATAATGACGCTTGCCTAATTATATAAAAAAATAATTTCATTTTTTTTAATTTGACACCTAAGTGTGAAGAAATTATGAAGAGCAATACATCTCGTACCGAACTGGCTGACGTCGTTTTTACATCAAGGGAAACTAGCAAAAAATTCTCAAATGTGGTCCAACGGCTTTTCAACATTTTAATTCTAAAGATATTAAAAGACTTGGAATGTGTATAAGATAAAACCTCGATATCGGTCAAACTCGCTGAGACAAATTGATGATTACGTTATTATCCGTACAGACATTTTAGGATTTTTCGAAATTTTACTATTCAGGATTGTGAAAGAGTGAAACGTGATTTTAAGTGAAACTTTGACTTTGCTTTGACCTAACGGGTTACCTCTTCAGTTGGACCGTTATAAAACTTACAAAATGTTTTCAATATATTTTTTTTTAATTCGACCTCCAAAGGGGAGTGTAGGCATAATATTTGTTTTCGATTATTCCATGATATTTATCAGGCCTGTTTAAATATCTGGGTGTTTACTTCAGAATGATTCTTGCATTCTTGCATAGATATATTAATAGGTTTTATGTATTTTCTACTTACTAAATGCAATAAAAGCTAAGCTTTCTTCGTGGTATTTTAAGTCGTTCACGGTAGACGATCCAAAAAACAACTATGATAAATAATTAATACACGAGATATAGTTCAAGTAGTATTTCTTAATTTCATTGGTATGTAATTTCGCACAATCTATTTACTTGTGTTTGAATATATGAGTTTTTTTATTTAGAGAATACTGCTGACATAATCTTGTCTGCTACAAGCATTTAAATATGGAAAAATTGCGTACAAATTGCTAGTTACATATGGATGAATAGTTATCATCAGCTTTAAAGTACACGAATATGATACAACCACACGTTCTTTAGAGTATGTAATAGAAAATTCATCAACAAACTGAAATAACGCAGAAAATTAATGTAACTGTGTATTAAGTGTAGTTTGACTACATAGAGATTTGGGGGATTTTTCTACAGGACCTCTACTGAAGCAGATCATCACAAATATGAAGGAAAAAGTGAACGGCACACTGAGTCCTGACCGCAAACTATATATTTACTCAGCCCACGACACGAACTTAGTCAACTTACTTCAGGCACTGAAAGTATTCAATGGACTTCTGGTTCCATACGCCTCAGCTGTCATCATTGAGCTCAGGGAGAAGTCTGGCAGCCCTTATGTCACGGTGAGAAACAGCGCTAATAAAGTGTGTTGTAGTATGTCTATAAACACAACAGTACATTAATGAATTCATGTTTTTCCTGGCAGGTGTCGTACAAGAACAGCACCGAGACGGAGCCCTACCTGCTGCAGATTCCTGACTGCGAGGCCTTATGTCCTCTGGATAAGTTCATAGAGTTGACCAAAGAGGTCGTACCAGTTAACGAGTCTAACGAATGTGCAGAAGAAGTAGAGGAAGGAAAGGATTACGAGTTCCAAGTCCCTGCAACAGGTGAGAACATTACCGTTATCTTATATTTGACACTAACTAAGCGAAAGTAGAGTGAAAAATTTTGAAATGAATACCTGCTTATTTTATTGTAGTGTTTTATTGTTTAGCTACTCATTTAACTGTTCTCTTCAGATAGGAGTGTATGCATGAATTAATTGTAAGTGTAATATTTGGAGATATGGTACTATTTCCATACAATTATGCATCAAACTTTATAAAATGTTGTAGTAAGTACCGGTATTTATGAACAGATGAGTTTTATGTATTAGAAAACATGTCAATAACAATATAATTTGTTGTAAAAAATTATTGCATTTTATACTATTGTGAATGTTTTACTTAATTTTATTTCATTCATACGTATGTTTCTTGAGGTCTATTGTAATTTTGTGAGTTTGGAAATAAGATACTGTAGACGTTAATAATATCATTATTGTACTTTTCATATTGTTTCAATTCTGACTATGTTTGTTGTAACTATTATGTTATTTAACTACTAATAAATTACCAATTGCCAATGTCTCTATGCAACAAAATTCGCTTATGTTTTGGTACACGTATATCTTCAAACTTCATACAAGATATAAAATTTTCAAAATGATTCTCGTAACTAACGTAGATACATTTGTTCGCCTAACCTGAAACACCCAAAATGTGACTGCACAACGTGCACAACATAAAATGTGCTTGCATTGTTTTAGCTATTCTTCCCGAGTGGCAACACTGCTTCCAGAAGCCGATGGTTGACGTGAATGGATTGGCACATCTCGTGTTTTCTTTGCGAAAACTACTTGATCTCCTAGTTCAGTAACCGATTGTTTGTCCGGGTAAGGAATGCGCGAAATTATGCAGCATTTATGAAATGAAATAAACGAAATAGTAAAAAATATTTTGTGATCATGATTTTTGATTATGCAACCCCATCCTTTCCTGAGTATGTACTTGTAAAGCGAAGCAGAAAGAAAAGTTAATACACTGTTAAAAAAAGGGCTGTTAAGACGAGGGAAACTGCATGCGTGTCAGTAGAAAATATTGTAAGAATTGAAACGTAAAGGTGTAAAGGATCTGACACACACAATTGTTGGTCCGTAGTTCTTTAACATAACACACATTGGTAGTCAAAACCAGATTTACTGAATTTAAGGCCCTTGACCAATGAAGTTAATTAAATAAAGTTTCTAAATAATATATTTTATTTGAACCACGTTACGCACAAAATAACAATTTGCCAGTATGATGCAGCTGAGAAAATGTAGGTTCAATTTTAAACTGGAGCATTCAAATCCAGTTGCGTATAAGCTACGGCAATCACAGAACAATGATTTCATAAAATAATATACATATAAATAATTATTGTAGGTAAGTTTTAAATGCATGCCTTTGCTACTATCTTCAGAATAATATAAAATGGTGCTTGGTTACTTTATGCATAACATGGTTAGATTATTCTGTTTTTAATTATGTGAAGTATTTAAACATTTCAATATGGTACAGTTGAGCGACTTCAACACATTACGAACAAACGCATTAATTTCATCCAATGAAGAAAAATAATAGGGAATAGAGATTCTCAAGAAATTATTAGCTATATATAATTAAAATATTATTTGGCCATGCTAAACAAGTGCCAGGATGAGGGCAGCGCGAGGTCCTAAAGGTTAATATGAAAATTGTTCCAGTGACGCAAATTAAACAATGTGGCAACGCTTAGAGCTGCGCTGAGTTTACTTTACTATTTTGAAAATAATAAATACGGTAGGTCAAAGAAATCATGAGGGAGCAAAATAAAAATAATAATCAAACATTGCTGTAGCATTTGAGGGAAACTCGAGAAATTTGGAGCAAAGTTTTGGTGAATTTTCTGACGATATTTAGTCACGATGTCATATGGAATCATAGGTCAATGAATCAGAAGTACAGACTGGTTAACGTGATACATGACTGGCATAATGTGATTAACTTCAACCAATGAACACCTGCGATTGAGCGGAGTATTGTGGACACTTCAAATAATTTACTGATATCATTCCTGACCAGCACAGTAACATTTCTGGAGATAATTTCTTGCAGATGACTTAAATGGAAAGACTCTTATAAAATTTCAAATAAATAAATTTATAAACTTCTATTATTCTGAACATACATTTCAGCGCGTTTTAATTTACTGCTGTTTTGACGAACCGACCTTAAATTACATAACAGCCTAGTAGAACGATACAATCTTTGCCACGAAAAAATTATCATAAAAACTTTTTTTTTAAGAAAACCTTGAGCTATATAGCAATATTGTATTGAAAAGAAAATAAGTATTGAAAATAGCAGAAATAAAGGTATCTTGTTCTCTGACGTAAATACATAACTTAACATAAATAAGTTTGCTGCTGTGACGTCAGCTAAGGTTTGATTAGACGTTGGTAGTCACATGGCTTTGGTTTTAACCGAGAACATTCTGTATAAATTTTTTTTATGCGGTTGTCAAAACAGTTTATAACAGATAGTACCACAGTAGTAAAGAGGGCGTTAATGTTCCTGTTTGATGAAATTGCGACTATACAGAATGTTCCTGAGCTACAGTTACAAACACTGTGAGGTTATTCTTTATGCATCATTAAGAGGGCGTGGTACATAATTCAACGCTAAAAGCATTAATATCTAACTGTAGTTTCTTGAAGCCAATTTGCGAAAGTTAAACAATAGCAATCCTAGACAATAGTTTTAGCCAACGTTTTAAACAAAATTGTTTCCAGTGTTACGAACTTCTGAGGCACAATCTCTGACGCCGGAACCTCGAGCATTTAACTGCGGCGAAAGAAACCACGCGTAACGAATTAGTAATTCTGGATAAATATTTACTCATAAAGTTGAGTAATACCATTATCTAGGATTGTCATTGAGTATTTTATCCATATTGGCTTTGATAAAAGCGTAGAAATCAATTGATGTTTTCAGCGTTGACGAATCTACCACGCACTCTTAAGTGTAAAATATATACGTCACTTAGTACCTAGGTTTAATATTTAAGGACTAATGAGCTTTTGAATACCGAGTTTTAATACCTTATTTTATTACAATGTTGGAAACTAAATTATCTGAAACTAATATACTATAATTGTAGATTTATTTTATTAGGGCCTTAAAAACCCACATCAATTGCTTGTTGATGCCATCAACGGTTACTAAAATAACAGGGGTGGCCACCCTCTGATTGGAAAACGTTGAACAGTTACTGCAAAATACTTGTGGAATTTTTGCAAGTCACGTTCTGGTTCATTTACCATCTATGGTTTTCCTTTTCGGATTACAACTGCGAGAAGATGTGTAGCAATGTACGACTGTCCTATCACGTAACCCGCCTTCACACACACACAGCAACTGAACCGTGGTGGCATGACAAACCTTGAACGCGGGTTGCCTACCTGGCATTCAACGCAGTGCACCCTCGCGTATTTTACCTCTCAAACAGTTCGAATTTAAGTGCTTCATGAAAGTGACCTGTATTATGTATGTGCGTTACATCTTTGGATAGCAATCAAAACACCCAAGTGTTAGACACACACTAGTGGGAACATATCACACCATTATTTTCACAATGTAGGAAATGTTTGTACTCCACAAAACCTTGATATCGACGTAAAGTGACACAATCATTCACATACCTATGTCTGTAATACCCAATACATATTATTATTTTCAGTTAAATCCTTTTAAAATGTCTATTTGTAGGGGCGGATGACGCCATTACGAGTTACCGTTCTACGTTCTTCGTATTCAATGGTTTCTACTTCATTTTCTGATAGAGAATCAGCTCACTGCATTTGTACCTGTTGAGACAGTATCGTGAACTGACTGAAGTATGGGCAATGTTGTGTACTATAATTGTCCACCATAACCTGCGAACTGAGCGCATCAAAACATATGTACACAGTGTTGTCTATGCTCTACTGGCACACGCGTGTATTTTAAAAAAAAACTATCTCTCCTTGACAGTTTAGGACCATTTTTGTTAAAAACGTTACATTACCAAAAAAAATATTCGAAAGTTCAAATATCCCAAAGATGAAAAGTTGTAACCGATTAGAAGGAGGCCACCCATGTTAGTTTAGTAACGGTTGAAGACGTCAACCAGCATTTCGTGTGGGTTTGAAAACCCTTATGCAATAAATAATTATTTAGAGTAAAGTCGTTTCAATTATTATAATTAAATACGGTTTTAAATGTCTATATTCAAAGACTCAATACTCCCTGAATATTAAACGTAGGTACTAAGTGACGTATATATTTTCTACTAACCACACGGCGTTTTTACCTGTATATGATTGGAGGATTAAAACTGAGCGGGAATAGATTTTCTACTATAAATATTGGCGCCATTTTGATCTGCGAACACTCGGATTCCTTTGACATCATGATGGGTCTCGTCATAAAAGTTAAGTAGAAGTATATTTGATGAAAGTTATTCTCTTCATGTATGTGCACACTTGATCCGTGTAGGGTAGTCAGCTTTGAATGTTTGAAATATTTAAACAAAACAGATTTATATTTTTGTAGGAAGATTGTAAAACAGCGTTGCGTTTACTAAGCATGCATCTTGGAATATTTAATAACCATTGTTTTTATATAAAGGGCAAAATAAATTGGAATCTTGTTACATGCGTGAAATGCAATGTGTAAACAAATAATTTTTATAGTATTTGCATGTGTTGTAATAGCTGGACGCAGTTTAGCAGAACGAAATCAACTCACACTTCACTGGCACTGATATATTATTTTTATTATAATTGTATAATTTAAAACCTACAACTTTTCCTAGGATAAATTTTGGACCGTTTCATTCTACGTAGTGTTATTATCTCAAAGTAAATGAATTTTCGTGTGTGTTCCTTTCTGCTTAACACCATCCAGTTGATCTGTAGTCTAAGCGTAGAAAAGTGAAGTCAAAGAACTCGTAAAATATCGCAGAAAACATGTCGCTATTTGTGACTCACTGAAACTTAAAGTACTTTATACAAATTAAAAGAAATTTTATTTTAATTCTGTCTACGACTAAATTTGTGCTATACTTATTCAATGAAAACCAAAATTCTGCAGAGCAGAAAACGTTACCGAAATCCAGAACAAATAAAATGGCTTGTAATTAAAGAATTTTGGAAATATTAATCAACATGTCCACTCATAATAATCCTAATTGGTCATGACGACTTCATTCATGTGCCTGACGTAACGGTAGGCAGTCAGATTTAGAACATTTGCCTTGCCCTATGCTGGGAAGGATCCTATACTTGGATACTAATCCTAAATCCTTGGTCCAGAACCGCCTGTAAAAGACTACTAATTATTTTGCAATTGTTTATCTTAGTGTCATTTTTATCTGTGACCTTAAAAATTATGTATAAGGCCACGAACATTAAATTTTAACAGTGTTACTATCTGTTCTTCTTAAACTTGCACACTTGGAGTAACCTGGGACAATTTTAAAAGAAAATTTTGTATAGTCATTAAGTTTAAGTGGGAAAATTTATAGAATCCGTTGTAGTTAGTTATGCTTAATAATTTATAATACGATAAAAATTTCACACAAGGATTTAATTAGATATTACATACATTTTATTTGCATCGGTGCAGAGAAAGTACGTGTCTTCACTAGCACCTCTCATATCAGTTGAAGCTGAAAAGATACCACCCCTCCATACCCGTGGTGGGAGTAGGTAAGGTGGCCGCTTCCCGAGGCTGGAACTCGTGCGGTTCTGCGCAGCCCGGGCTATGACGTCAGCTGGGGAGCCGAGACCCCGAGACTTGGCTGGCGCACATGGCGCGTCGTCATTATTTAACTCCGCGCGGAACTGATGCTAACACAAAATCATAAAATGTTCACAGAATGTGTTTTGTACAGGTTATTGCATTTTAGTGTTAAAATTTTTTAATACACATTATATATATGTATGTATGTGTGTGTTGGTGTGTGTGTGTGTATATATATATATATAAAATTAGTATTACCCACATAACAAATGCAATATTGCTTTTAAAATAGTGTATATTGTGAAGGCGAGAAATTGAGCAACCTTTGAAGCGATGGCTATTTGTTGTTCTACAGAAAACACAGTTAAAATCTTGAAAACAAATAATTTTAAACACCGCGTCTTTTTCTTAGAAAGTATAAGGGTTGGCTAAACCGCAAAGTGGTTCGTAAAATTAGAGGAACAAGTTTCCATTCCTAATTATAATTATCGGAAGCTATTAAAGCTAAATGTATTTT